>CAUYRT010078567.1:0-23134 GCA_963574885.1 Lepilemur ruficaudatus
GGCCCATCTCATCAGTTATTCCTGCCACTATATTCAGTCCACTTGTTCTCCTCCTTTCGTAGCACACCCTGGATCATTCCATTGGTTCTTTTTTTTTTTTTTTTTTTTTTGACATAGTCTCACTCTGTTGCCTGAGCTAGAATGCCGTGACATCAGCCTAGCTCACAGCAACCTCAAACTTCTGGGCTCAAACAATCCTCCTGCCTCAGCCTCCTGAGTAGCTGGGACTACAGGCATGTGCCACCATGCCTGGCTAATTTTTTTCTATATATTTCAGTTGGCCAATTAATTTCTTTCTATTTTTAGTAGAGATGGGGTGTTGCTCTTGCTCAGGCTGGTCTTGAACTGCTGACCTTGAGTGATCCTCCTGCCTCGGCCTCCCAGAGTGCTAGGATTACAGGCGTGAGCCACCACGCCCAGCCATTCCATTGGTTCTTGTCTTTCGCCTATGCCCAGAGACCTTGAGCATTGCTGCCCATGTGAGTTCACAGGTTCTTACCATGGCTGGGCCTCGATGGTGCTGGCTCTTCTTTCTTTCCACAGTACCTCTCCCCCGCCCCCGTTCTGCACAGTGGCCAATCTGATGCTTTTCTCTGCTCCTCACACTCCCTCTCCCCAGCCCCGTTTTGCGGATGGCCTCACCTTGCACCTTAGAGAAGGTGGAAACCACCAGAAAGTCACTTCCTTTCACTAGATTACAAAATGCTCTGCTGAATCCATGGCCCTGTTTTCTCTCTGGCCCCTTGTTCTAACAGAAGATTGTAAGGCTGAGCGTAGGTATAGCCCACCTCTTCTAGCCTCTTGGAGACCACTTTGTTCGTCTTCCTGCCTTACACCTTTGTCTTCAGATACCCTCTCCACTGGCTCATTTCTATCAATATTTAAACACACTTAAGTTGCTCTCATTTCTATTTATTTATTTATTTTTGAGACAGAATCTCCTTCTGTGGCCCGGGCTAGAGTGCCGTGGCGTCAGCCTAGCTCTCAGCACCCTCAAACTCCTGGGCTCAAGCAATCCTTCTGCCTCAGCCTCCCAAGTAGCTGGGACTACAGGCATGTGCCACCATGCCCAGATAATTTTTCTATACATATTTTTAGTTGGCCAATTAGTTTCTTGCTATTTATAGTAGAGACGGGGTCTCGCTCTTGCTCAGGCTGGTTTCGACCTCCTGACCTTGAGCTATCCACCTGCCTCGGCCTCCCAGAGTGCTAGGATTATAGACAGGAGCCACCACGCCCAGCTTGCAAGTTGCTCTCATTTTTAAAACGAAAGAGTAAAGAAAGTTCTGCTGTGATGCTCTTCCTTCCTCCATCTCGTGCCCTGTTTTGTGACTCTTCTTCACAAACAAACTTTCTGAAAGGAAGGTTTGCTGCTCTTGTCTCTGCTTCCTGGCCTCTGTTATACTCCTCAGTGTCTTGCTGTCTGGTTTCTCACTTTGCTACTCAAGATCCCCAGTGACTTCCTCATTGCTCAGTCCACTAGTAGGTGCTTTACAGTCCTTATCTTCCCTGACCTCTTGGAAGGCAGCACTTGATCCTGTCGATACCTTCCTGCTTGCAACACTTCCCCTCGGCTGGCTTCCCGGTTTAGAGTGTGTGCATGCTCTGGAACCAGGTCGTCTGGATTTGAATCTCAGCTCCACCCCTTACCGTCTTACACTGAGCAGATTATTCAACCTCTCCGAGCCTCAGTTTCCTCATCTGTGGAAAGGGCATACGAGGAGTACCTGCATCACAGCGTTGATAGGAAGTTCCGGTGTGTCTGTAGTTAGAGTAGTGCCTGATACATCGTGAGCCTTTAATAAATGTGAGGTTGTTGTTATCATTCCTTGATGTTCCTTCTCCACGTTTCTTTCTAACTTTTTGCCTATTCTCTGTCAATTTCTGTATCAGTTGTGGTCTGATTAGGGAATAAAAACCACCGGAAGTACTTCAAACAGAGAGACTCTAAAACAGGGAGTTAGTTACATAGGTGATGGAAGACGTGAGAAGCCCGCAGGGGATGGTCAGGCAGCCCAGAGAGTAGCAATAGCAGGAAGCCGCAGTCACCCTCAGGGTTGGCAGTCAAGGGGACAAGGTGATGTTCAGCAGAGCCCAGGAGCTTCTGAGGCAACTAGAACTGTGCTGGGGCTGCTCAGGGAGAGCTGGGACCGCCGAGGAAGGGAGCACTAGAAAGGAGAAGACGGCTGCTGCCAGGGACCCTCTGAGGCAGAGAGAGGGGCTGGGCTGGGGGGAGAAATATCCTGACTTCTCTCCTCCTCCTGCCTTCTGGTCTTTCATCAATATCTTCCACTGGCCAAAATAGCATCCTTGGTGACATGTGACCCTGGCAGAGCCAATCAGTCTTTCCTGAGGTTTGCTAGATGGGTGCTGGGGGGAAGAATGCCTTTCTTTCTGTTAGATTATGAGCAATTGTTTCCTGCAACATGGAGAGTGCCCGGCTTGTGAATGAAGCCGGAGCAGGAAGGAGCGCTAGGAGAGGAAGAGGGGCCTGATCCTTTGAGTTCTGGATGTGATGGTGCCGCCTGTGCCTGAAGCTAGCATGGCTTCCTGGTTATAGGAGGTAATAATTCTCTTCTGTCGACACTATTTTCAATTCGGTTTATTACTTGAAACAACAAGAAGAAATGGACCAGTACCATGACCTTAAAATATGAAGTGAAATTGAGTTTTCCTTGGGGGGTATAGAGAAGAGGGGGTTCAGTTGCTCTTGGTCAGCCCCACAATCGCAGTGCGTGTCTGCAAATTGGCTGAGGTCGCAGAGGCTGTGTTTTTACTAGGTCCTGGAGGTCTGAGGGGGCTTTCAGGGGTGGAGTGGAGAAAGCCCCACCCCTGAAGGCGTAGCTTGAGCAAAGCTCCCAAGGCAGGAAGTACATGTGGCTGCTGGAGGAGGATTGAGTTGGGTGCTGTGTCAGGAGTGGGCTTTGAGATTCTACAGGTGGAGACAGGTGAGAGAGGAGGTGGGTGGACAGGCGAGGAAGACGGAAGACTGCTTTGAATGCTGTGGTGTGGAGGTTAGCATTTATTCGCTCCGCAGTAGCCAGCCCTAGGGGGCTTTTGAACAGGGGAATGTGTGATGAGTGCTCAGGATGGGGAGAGACTGGCAGGGAAAGAGGTAAGGTAGGAAGGGTTGGCGTGGTTTAGGTAGGAGTTGTTGCCCGGGAGAAGAAAGATTGGAAAATGTAAAGATAAGGAATTTTGGTGGTATGAGTGTGAGTGTTTTCTAGTCCAGGGACTGATGCCGAATGGAGAGAGGGAACGCAGACTGGGGGCAGGTGTGCCAGTGAACTGTCAAGATAGGTACGAAGCGGGTTCAAGCAAGTGTTTAGGACAGAAGCCCCCTGTTGACAGCCTGCTCAGACTTCAAGGCTCAACCAAATGCTGCCTCTGGGAAGCTCTTCTTTATTATGTAGAAGTGTAGTCCCAGTACATCCAAATAAGATAGGAGTGGAAAATGCAGAGGTAGAGGTCAGAATTTAGAGAAAGTGAATATTGACAATAAAACGCAGAGCAGGTTGTCATCGCAGTTTGAGAGCTGAGTGCTAGTGCAGGCTACTGGGAAGAAGGCAGGTGTTCCCTGATGAGCAAGAGCCTCTCAAAGTAAAGTGAGTACATAAACAACAGCCTGGCCAAGGGGCACTCTTTCATGTATGAGCAACTGGGTTTGTTTCCTAGATATCAGAGGGGCCGTGTGCTGTCCCATGTCTGCCTTGCCCCACAGAAATCTTCATTTTGGCGGCCAGCGCGGGGATCAGGAATTATGGTCATTTGTCTGAGTTTTTGTATATGTGTGTGGGGCAGTAGGGATATTTAGAAAAGGTGTTTCCAGGCTCCTGGAAAGCGCACCGGCAGGAGAAGCACATGGCATGCTTCGATGGCAGAGTGCAGGCGCAGTTGAAAACCCCCTGTAGCTCTTGAGCGTCTGCTCCATGCCTGGCTCCGTGCTAGATGCAGGGAATGTAGAAAAATGTAAAGGTTAAAAAAAAAAAAAAAAACAACCCTCCCGGTGAGGTTCATGGTCCAGTGAAGAATAGAGACACATCAACAGATGGTTGCAATAGAATGTGAAAAATGCTGAATGTATTTGCTAATTCGGTGGCCTTGGGCAAGTTTCTTAACTTTGTAATGCCACCGTTCCTCCCTATCTAAATTTTGGATTGTCTTACATGGGCAGTTCTGAAGCTTAGGTGAGTATTTATAATAGCGTCTGGGATGCACTTAAGTACTATGACAATGCTAGGTGTTATTGCCTTAGAAGCAGACCCTGAGAAAGGATTTAACTGCCAGCTGTTTATTTGAGAGGTGAAGAAAGCAGCATTAGAGGAGCAGGGCAGTCAGACAGGGAGGTGATCAGTGCAGGCTGCGTTACCAAGCCAGTTTCCTCTGAGCATGGCTGGAGCTTTACTCTGCAGGGAAACCCTGGGAGCCTGTATAGAAACACGTACCTCAGTTATCTCCGCTCCAGGTGAGGAAGCTGGGGTCTCCAAACGGCAGCTCTCATCAGTCGTTGGTTGAAGGCTGCTTGGGAAGGGTGTTGGGGCATTAATTCCCAAGCACTTTCTAGCCTGTCCCTTGGGTGGGCAAAGCAGATTCAGCAGCCAGGGGAAGCAGTCAGGCCAAGAAATGCAGATGCTGGCAGTTGGTAGTCAGGCCAGGGCGAGGGGGTATATGGGTGGTGACAACAACAGCATCTGCTACAGTTATTATGGAAGTTGTTTACAGGGAATAAAGTCAGGAGATGATGTTTAGCTGCAGAATGAAAAAGTAGATGTTCTACAAACAGACACAGGAAGGAAGAGTAACTCAGGCAGAAGAAACAGCACGTGCCCAAGGCTTAGCAGTGTCAAGTGATGCACACACGGTGTGTGAGGGGATCGGTGAGTACTGAGGCTGGAAAGGTTGGTAGTGTGCAGATTGTGCTCTGTAGTGGCACCTAGTAAGGGCTGTGACCTGAACATTTGGGAGCCCAACCAGTGTTTGAAGCAGGGGAGGAGCAGGGCCATATTTAGAGAGTCACCGCACTTGGGTGGGTAGAGGCTGGAGGCAGGGAGTCCGGGCAGAAGGCTATTGCAGAGGAAGGGCAGGGAGGCGGTTTTAGTAGGGCTGGACTCAGTGGATTCAGGAGTGTGCAGGTTAGGAGTTTTGTTTGCAAATAATGGATATCTAGCTCGTATTAACTTAAGCAAAAAGGTGAATCTATTGACACGCTCATGTTAGCCACAGGCGTCAGCTGCAACCAGGGGTCTGAATGCTACTGAGGGTCAGTTTTATTCTCTCAGACCAGCTTCATCCATGTGGGGGGAAATCTGGCAACTGGTAGCTGGTATCCCTCACATTTCACCGCTCTGCCCCCAGAAAGGGGATGAATCTCTTGTCCCAGGGGAAAGATTTACCTTTTTAAAGGAGGTAATTTAGTGGCTTTCAATAAATCCACAGGATTGTATAACTGTCACCATAATTCTAGAATGTTTTTATCACCTTAAAAAATACCCCATATCCATTAGCAGACAGTCTCTTATTTCCTCTCCTTCCAACCCCTCTACCCCCTGCAGCCACTAATCTGCTATGTCTATGGATTTGCCTACACTGGACATTTCGTTTAAATGGAATCATACAATATGTGTGTCTGGCCTTTTGTGTTTGGCTTCTTTCCCTCAGTGCAGTGTTTGAAAGGTTCGTCCATGTCGTGGTATGTATCAGTACTTCATTCCTTTTTTCCCTCAGCTTTATTGAAATACAGTTGACAAATAAAAATTGTATCTACTTAAGATGTGCAATGGGTTTTTTTTTTTTTTTTTTTTGAGACAGAGTCTTACTCTGTGGCCCAGGCTAGAGTGCCGTGGTGTCAGCGTAGCTCACAGCAACCTCAAACTCCTGGGCTCAAGCGATCCTCCTGTCTCAGCCTCCTGAGTAGCTGGAACTACAGGCATGTGCCACCATGCCTGGCTAATTTTTTCTACTTTTAGTAGAGACGGGGGTCTTGCTCCTGGTCAGGCTGGTCTCGAACTCTTGAGCTCAAACGATTCGTCCGCCTCGGCCTCCCAGAGCGCTAAGATTATAGGCGTGAGCCACCGCACCGGGCCTAATGTGATGTTTTGATACACTTACGTATTGTGAAATGATTACCACAGTCAAGCTAATTAATGTATCTATCACCTCACAGTTACTTTTTTTTGTGGTGAGAACACTGGAGATCTCCTCTCAGCAAATTTCAAGTATAAAACACATTATTATTAACTATAGTCATCATGCTGTACATTAGATCTTCGGAACTTATTCATATTATAAAAGAAAGTTTGTACCCTTTGACTAATCTCTCCCCTTACCCTCCACCCCCAGCAGTACTTCATTATTTCACTTCTCTTTATGTGTGAATAATGTTCCATTTTATAGATATACCGCATTTTGTTTATCTAGTCATCAGTTGATGGACATTGAGTAGTTTCCTAAGCATATATACTTTTTGTGGAAAGACATTATGATTTATTAATTGTCTGTAATTTGACATTGAGGTTATATTCATATCTAAAATGTCAATTTTAGATATGAATATACAATAAGATGGTTTTAAGTACCCCCTTTTTAAAAATCATTATAACGATTTTTAACTATGCTGTTCAGTAGTGTTAAATATGTTCACATTGTTGTGTAACAGACCTCCAGAACTTTTTCATCTTGTAAAACTGAAACTCTATACCCGTTAAATGACAACCACCCTTCTCTTTCTTCCCCAGCCCCTGGTAACTACCTTTCTACTTTGTTTCTATTCATTTGACTACTTTAGATGTCTCATGTAAGTGGAATCATAAAATATTTCTCTTTTTGTGACTGGTGTATTTTGTTATACTTAGCATAATGTCCTCAAGGCTCATCCATTCTGAGGCATGTGACAGGATTTCCTTCTTTTTTAAGGCTGAGTAATATTCCGTTGTGTAGGTATGTGACCTTTTCTGTTGTCCATTTATCTGATGGACATTCAGATTGTTTTTGCCTTCCTCTCGGCTACTGTGGAAAATGCTGCAATGAACATGAGTGTGCAAGTATCTCCCTGAGACCTGTTTTCAGTTCTTTTGGATGTATTCTTAGAAGGGGATTGGTAGACCATATGGTAATTCTGTTTTTAAATTTTTTGAGGAAACTCCATACTGTTTTCCAAAGCAATTTCATCATTTTACAGTCTTACCAGTAATGTACAAGGGGTCCAATTTCTCCACATCCTTGCCAACATTAATTATTTTCTGTTTTTTTGATAGTAGTCATCCTAGTAGATGTGAGGTTATGTCTCATTGTGGTTTTGATCTGCAGTTCTCTGATGTTTGGTATCTTTTGGTATGCTTATTGGCCATTTGTATATCTTCTTTGGAAAAAATGTTCCTTTGCTCATTTTTAGATTATTTGGTTTTTTTTTTTTTGTTATTGAGTTATAGGAGTTGTTTATATATTCTAGATAGTAAATCGTTATCAGATATATGATTTGAAAATATTTTCTTCCATTCTGTAGGTTGCCTTTTCAGTCTGTTGATTGTCTCCTTTGCATGAAAGATTTTAGGTTTGCCTATTTTTGCTTTCATTCATTGTCTGTGCTTTTGGTATCATATCCATTGTTCAGCTTCATGAAGCTTTTCCCCTATCTTCCCTTCGAGGAGTTTTATAGTTTCAGGTCTTTAATCCATTTTAAGTTAATTTTTGTGTGTGATGTAAGATGAGGGTCCAGTTTCATTCTTTTGCATGTGGATATCCAGTTTTCCCAACACCGATTTGTTGAAAAGACTGTCCTTTCCCCATTGAAGGTGTATGTACTTGTGTGTGAGGCTCATTTATTTCTTACCAAAGGTGATCCACTATATTATGTTAATACTTAAATTGTTAGGAGGCATTTATTCTACCAGTGTTTGAGTGCCGTCTCTGTGCTATGTACCGTGTAAGGCATTATATTCTTTGGGAGTTAAGATATCCAAATTTGGAAAATGACATTAGTCTGGCACAGATCAGGTCTCAGACATCCCAGGTAAACAGTATCTTACTGTAATTAGAATAAGCATGGTTGTGGAATAGCTGTTCTTCATAAAAATGGAAGTCTAGTCCTTCTTCAGGACTACTAAATTAGGGCAGAAGTATGTTCTAAGGCACTGGGCTTGTCATCCTGCTGGCGTCAGCATCTATGCTGCAAAAATGTAATATAGCAGCCTTTCTCTGCACTTTCCGTCCAGGCAAATCTTGTTTATTTCATGACTTGCATCAGCAATTATGAAGGGCACTTGGAGTTTTTGTTCATTTCCTCAAAGATTTGAGATGGGCTGTCATGTGCCATGCCCGGGGGATACATAGACGGACATTACCTTCTAGCCGCTCAAGGCCCAGGAAGGGAGACAGAGGAAATGTAGGTGAATAATTGTAACTTAACACGAAGATAGGGGTATTTACAGAATGCCAGGAGGAGGATCAGAGTAATTTTTTTTTTGAGTTAAAAAAAATTCTAGGTGAAACATGTTTGAAAGAGGCCTTGAGGTAACAGCTGCATTTTGTTGTTTAATTAATGATCAATGTTAGGATTTCAATAAGAATTTGAATAATTTTTTTTCTGAGTAATGATAATGGAAAATCTTTACTTATTAGCCCCCAGATTTTGTTACGTGTATATTAATCCAGTGGGTGTTCTCTACGACTGTATCCAAGATTGGCTACACAGTTTGTGGGCCCCAGTGCAAAACTGAAATGCTTGTCACCTTTTAAAAAATGATTTAAAAAATTTCATTCTTAATGCTCTCTGGTGACAGCAGAGCATTAAGCCCAGTGTGGGACACTTCTGAGCACAGGGTCCATGGTGATGGCACAGTTTGTATGCCCATGAAGCTGGCCCTGAGTGTATCCTTTCGAGGTACTGGTTTCCAGGTGCTGTTAAAATCACCACTTATCCATGCTGGTGTTCCAGGCCTGGCCCGTTCCTTCTTTCTGGGTATGCTTGCATATGAGCGGGGGGTCCCCAAGTCTTCTCCATTCTTGGTAGACTGTGGAGCTGGCCTGGACTACTCTGTCCCCTGCCTACAACATCCCTCTCTAGCATTCCCTGTTTGTGGAAAAACTTAGCAAGGTCTCCCCATGCCCAGCCTTTCATGTTAATACACGCTTGGAGTGCTTTTCATTTCCCTGACTGATGCTTTTGTTGTCTCTTCTGCATCGAGGCCATCCAGCATGCGTTCCCTCTGTTACCCTCACCTGCTCCCCGAGGTATGAGTAATGTGTCTTAGTAATCGTTGTAACATTAATGGAGCACTCACGGGAAGCTTATCTGTGTTTTTTCAGCATCCTACCCTGTGACATAGCTACTGTCCCATTCCCCTTTAACAGCTGGGGAAATGGCTTTTAGAGGTGAAGTAGCTTTTTCAAGGTCACAGTGCTAGAAGAGAGTGAGGCTGGGATTTGAACTTGAGTCTGTCTGTCCAATTCCAGGGCCTACTCTCGTCACCGCCTGCGCTGTTGCAGAATTGGCAGTGTGCTGAGTGTGTTGCACATCTTAGAGCACAGTCTTCAGGCTGACCCCTGGTGTACTGTATCCTGTGTCTCTTCCCTCAACTCGGTTTCTAGCTTTCACGGCCTCTTCCTCTGTATGGAGCCAGTCTCCCCTGTTTGGATTTTCTAAGGCTCACTGCCTCTGCCTGCTCACTCCCCATCAGCGCCAGACTCCTGGGATGGCGTTCTCTGTGTGCTGCCTCCATCTGCCTCACCATCTGCCGCCGCTTGCCTCAACAGCGCCCCCGTGGTCCAGCTCCTGCCCCTCCACTTGCTGCTGGAAGAGATCAGAATCCCAAGGCTGGAGGTGCAGGGGCCATGGAGGTCATCCACTCTCAGCCCCCTTTTTTCGATTGAGCAAAGTGTGGCCCAGGCAGAGAAGTGATTTGTCAGACCAGGGCCACCCAGCTCGTTTGTGGCAGAGCTGGGGTTAGGATCCAGGTTTCTAGACCTCTGGTTCAGTGCTCTTTTTCCTTGATAGCCACCATGATCGCCCCTCAATTTTTTTTCTTATTGTCTGTCCTTTTTCTCAGGGTCTATTCTGTTCATGACTGTTTTCCCAGCCCAGTGCCTGGTACACAGCAGGTACTTAGTAAGTATTCACTGAAAGAGTTGATTATTTCCTCTCAATCCTCCCCTGATCTTTCCCTGCATCTCTGGAGCCTCCTCTTTTTGCTTCTGAGCTCTGTGAGTCTGCCTAGCCGTGTTTCCTGCCCTTTGCTAGTTCCATATATACCATCTCTGGATGGGCCTTACCACTATATCGGGGCTTAAGGATTGTCAAATTTGCATTTTTTGCTTCAAACTCATCTTTCCAAGTGCTTCTGTAATCACCCTAATCACCTTCTGTGACGAGGATATTTAAAACCATACAGCTTTTCCCCTCTACTCCTAAGTATCTCCTGCATAAGGACCACTGTTCTTTAATGTCTCTTCATTTCCATTTTCAATATCCTGATCAAGATGTATGATTGACCAGTCTTCCTGCTTTCATTCAGTCAGGCCCTCATCGCCCATCCTATTCTGAACACTGTAGCCAGAATCCCTAAAGCATTACCTTGCATGTGTCAATCCCGTTCTTGGAGAACTACAGCGACTTCCCATTGCTTCTGCCATCATGGTCTGAGTCCTTAGCCTGGCCGTCTGTGATTGGGTACCTATTTGCCTCTCTGGTCCGCTCCTGGAAAGTTACGTCTTTGTGAAATGATTTTCCTCGAATGTTACGTGAATATTCGCTTGCCCACATTTGCTGAGCTCTGTGGTTCCAGTTGTCATCTATTCCCTTAGAACCTTGCTACTCAAAGTGTGGTCCACGGACCAGTAGCATTGATATCGCCTGAGAGCTCACTGAAAATGCAGCAACGCAGGCCAGATTCCAGACCTACACAATCAGAATCTGCATTTCGACACAATCCCTAAGTGATTTGTGTGCACATGAAAAATTGGGAAACATGATCTTAGAACAAGGCTGTCAGCCTTGACTAGGCATTCAGATCCTCTGAGGACCTCTTAGACAATACTGATGCCTGGTACCCATCTCAAATTTGGATCTAATAGGTTGGCCCAGAAACCAGTGTTTTTTTTTTTTTAATTTCTCCAGTTATTAATAATTCTAATGGGTAGCCAAGGTTAAGATCAATTGCCTTAGTGGAATTCTCTGCCTCACCCAGAATAAATTCACCATCAGACCAGCATACCTTCAACTTTTCTCACTCCGCCTTGCCCAGTCGGTGTAGTCTCATATATAACTGATGGTACAAACACATATGGAGGCAATTTGGCAACATCTATCAAAATTACAAATATGTATATATTTCCTTTAATTCAGCAGCTCTTTTTTTATTTGTATCTATCCTACAGATTAACTAACACATGAAAGGGAAAGGCTTTCCTCTCCACCACTAGTTAACATCGCTAAAGACCTCTACATTGAGGTCATTTCTGTCCTCTGGTCCCCCCTTCTTGCAGACGTGCTTGGCCATGCAGCACCCTGTGCTGTGGGGCAGGCACTCAGCCTACTTCTCCTTCACTGTGACGTCATCCAGCAGGGAGACGTCCGCTTCCCGAAGAGCTTGATGTCAGGAGTCTCCGCTGTAGGTGCAGGTGTCTCCCATGCCGTCCTGCCGAGGGCACAGCCAGGGCATTTCTGTCTCTTGGTTGTGGACCGTGTACCCCGTGGCACAGACAGGAGAGCTGATCTTTCATTTGGCTTCTGGGATACCACTCACTTTTGGTTCCTTTTGTAACTTACTGGCTGTTCCTTCTCAGTCTCTTTTGCTGGTTTCCCCTTATTTCCCTGCTTCTAAATATTGAAGTGCTCCAAGACTTGGTCCTGACACGACCTCTCTTCATCTGTGTGGTGTCCCTAACCAGTGTCATCCAGCCTGACATGTCTGCACACTAATGACTCCAGGCCAAAAACCTCTGTCCTGAATTCCAGATTCCAGATGGCTTTTGACATCTAGACCTGCATCTCAAGCTAGCTGTCTAACCTGCTCTTAATTCCTCACTGATCTTGGAGATGGGGAACCACTTCTTCTAGTCTTTACTAGGTCAGAAACTGGTAGCTCCATTATTCTAGTTGCTCAGGCCAGGCCAAAAAACCAAAACCAAAACAAAACAAACAAACAAAAAAACCCACAAACAAAACCTTGGAATTATTCTTGGCTCTTCTCTCTTTCTCATCCCATACTCAGTCCATCAATAGATCTTTTTGAAATACCATATCCAGAATCTATTCTTACTTTCCCCACTGCCACTGCTTTGACCCAGTCATTGTCCTCCCTTACCTGGATTACCATACTAGCCTCCTGACTAGTCTTCCTGCTTCCACCCTCCCACCTTCAGTCAGTTATCCACACAGCAACCAGAGGGATGATGATGATGATGATGATTATTTTGAAACAGAGTCTCGCTGTGTCGTCCAGCCTGGAGTACGGTGGTGTGGTCCTAGCTCCCTGTAACCTTGAACGCCTGGGCTCAAGCAGTCCTCCCTCCTCAGTCTCCCCTGTAGCTGGAACTGCAAGTGTGAGCCACCACGTCCGACCCAGAGGGATTAGTTAAAGTATAAACAACATCAGTCCCACCATGTCTTTACCTTTGTTTAAAGCCATCCAGAGACTTCAGTTCTCACACAGTGCCCTCAAATCCTCCATGGCCTCCAAGGCTGTGCATAATCTGGCCCTGGCAGCATGTCTGTTCTCCATCCACTGATTTCTCTCTTACTCTCTTGCCTTGGCCTTTTGGTCCAGGTAGCATGGGGGCTTGTTCCTCTGTTTCGTCCAGGCCTCCCCAGACCTCCCTGTATAAACTTGTAGCAGCCCCCTCCTAGTCCAATTATTCTCCCTGTTACGCTGCTTTACGTTGCCTCACAGCACGTATGCCACCAGACATGTTGTGTTTACTATCTGTCTCCTATGCCATGGTATAAACTCCTCGAGGGCAGGAGCTTTATCTGCTTTGCTTATTGTTGTAATTTCTGTGCATGAACAAAACCTAGGATGGGGTGGGTACACAGATACATGTTGACTCAGTAAATGGACATGTGCTAAATGATGTGTGTACAAGGGTATCTGTTGCAGTATTATTTTTAATAGCAAAAGTTAAGAAAGCGCCTAAATGGCCACCAACAGGGAGCTGGTTTTGTAAACTATGGTAATTTTTGAAATGCAGTATTAAAAAGAATAAAGCAGCCGTATATATACTGATATGCAACAATGCCAAAGTATATTAAGTAAAAAAAAAAATACAAGCTGTGTATAATGTATTGTCTTTTGTGGGTGTGGAAGTTTATGTGTAAATATGTATACTAGCATTTGAAGGATGCAGCCCTGCCTCTCAGAGGGTCATTTTCTGAGCCTTTCAGGGTGTATTCTTTCTCCCCTAGAGGCTATTTAACCAAATTAGGGAGAGAGAATCCTACCTCTCTCTTCCTAATTTGGTTAATAATGGTTGATACTGATTAAAAAGGACGAACTTGACTAAAACCGTGGGGGTGGGGTGGGATGGGGAGGTCTCTCACTGAAGTAGCCCTATTGGGTGGATGTGTTGTCCCTACTCAAAGATGAGTCACAACTGCTGAGAGACAGGGCAGAGCCCTAAGGAGGGAGATAAAAGGGGCAATGCTCCTCAGATAGTTTTTAATCTATTCTGATCTGATATGAGTAAATATTGGCTCTTGGTGAGTTTTCCCCTTTCTCCTTATGGTCAGTCAATTTTGTGAATGTTTTCTCCTGGGTTGAGAGATTCTTTTCTCTCCTGGCCCACGTCATGGAGCAGGGCAAACCTTCCCTTGTCTCACCGTTGTCTGGACTTTATTGGACCCTCATTTCATGCTCTTGCCTGTGTCCTTCCCTGCAAAGGACTGCTTTGGGCTTTGTCTCCGAGAAAGCAGAGATGTTTTCAGCCCAGTGACATTAGCTCTTTTCCTTTTTAAGTTTCCCTCATAGCAGTTCTCACTCTGGTGAGGGGTTACCCAGGCTTCATTGCAGCTTCTCACCAGACACAGGGAAAATTTGACTGATCAACGCAAACTTTCTTTGTGTTTAAATGATGATGAGGGCAACTTTTCAATGAGTAGAAATGGAGGAAGTGTTTCTGTGAGGTGGTTGTGTTAGTGATTAGACGCCTCTTTGTAAGAGGATGTGATTGAGTTGCTTTGACTCTCCTGCTGTAACCAAATTCTCCTCTCCTGGTGTGCTGGGAGGCCTGGCATATTATTTTAGGTCTTAAAACTTTTTGAGTAAGCTAGAAAGTATCCCATCCACCCCTACATAGGGGTGGGGAACCTGTGGCCTTAAAGCCACATGTGGCCCTCCGGATCCTTAAGTGCGGCCCCTCGACTGAATCCAAACTTCATAGAACAAATCCCTTTATTAAAAGGTTGTATTCTGTAAAATTTGGATTCAGTCAAAAGGCCATATGTGGTCCTAAGGCCACAGGTTCCCCACCCCTAAGTCACGTCTCAAGTGCCGTGGTTTGAGCAAAATGGTCACATCTCTATTTTCAGCTTGACTCTGAAGAACTAGGTAGCCACTGTATTTTTTTTTCTTCTTTTATTTAGAGATAAGGTCTCACTCTGTTGCCCAGATTGGAGTGCTATGGTATAATCATAGCCCACTGCAACCTCAGACTCCTGAGCTCAAGTGATCCCCCTGCCTTAGCCTCCTGAGTAGCTGGGGATAGAGGTGCATACCACCCTGCCCAGCTAATTAACAACATTTTTTTTAGAGATGTGGTCTCACTGTTTTGCCCAGGCTGGTCTCAAACTCCTGGCTTTAATCCAAGGTGCTGGGATTATAGGTGTGACCCATTGTACCTGACCGCCACTGTATTTTGTTGTTTTTCTCAAATCATTCTTATTCTCTTAGACTTTGCCGTGTGCAGTACTGAGTGTGAGTAGAAAGGGTAACATTTATTAAAGACACATTGCAGTGTTCCATGATTGTAAGTTGTAGAAGCAATGTTTGCATTTCACATAAACCAGTTTTGGGATTACATAGATGCGAGTGTGTTTTCCAGTGTTAACCTTGGCATGTTTGCTCTTTATTTTGGAACAAACAAAAACACAGTGTTTTCCATTTTACACTTTGTTTGTGTTTAAATTATGTTTAGGCTGCTAGAAAAGTCTTGCTGTTGATTTATAATATGAATCAAGAAACTTCATCTGTCTATAGGTTTATAATGACGCAGTAAATGGTTTAAGAGACTCTTTTAATTGAGAGAAACAGTGTTGCCAGCAGCTGAAAGCTGTATAAAGGATAGTTTCCACCTCTGGTTTCAAAGCAAGGAAATACACTGTGTAAAGAAGTTTAGAACTGTATTAAATTAGAGAAGTAGGTTAGAGCAATGTAGGTTAGTTAGAGCAATTAGGTTTGAGGCAGTTGCAGCTGAGCAGAGAAAATGGAGCCGTTAGAGTCAACCAAGGAAGTGCTAATATAATCACCCGTTGGCTGGCAAGTCACTCACCTCCTCTGAACCTTTGTTGTCTCGTCCATAAAATGGGGATACTAATAGCACCTACCTCATGAGGTTGTTTTGATAACTTAATGAGATTATGTATAGTAGAATCCAAAAGCTGTTCTTGTAACTGACTCTCACAACTCATATGAACAACGTATTTTAGATGACTACAAAGAAGATTCTTTGCCTATTTTTGATAGGTACTGATGGCAGGGATAGGAGGATCTTTCAGTGTGTGGGGTACCTTAAACATTCTGGAAGTAAAAGATGAAAGAAAAGAAAGGAAGAATGCTTTCTACAACAGCAAGGTTGTATAGTGAAGGATTATTATAAAACTGAATGCATAAAGGGAAGAGGAAACAGACCCAGTTCTGCAGAAAGAGTACTTAAATTGTAGGGAGAAAATCCCAAGTGAGCTCTAGGATTCATGTACTATAAAGTAGGAATTCAAGGCCAAATTATAGACAGCCTTAACAAATAAACAGCGTACAATATTTGCAATTATATTTACATTTTTATTGATCTGATTATTACTATAATCTGATTATAGTAGACATTTTCATTTCCACTTCTTAATTTGATTTTCATCTTGTTTCAGTAAGAGTGAATCACCCTTGGCTCATTCAACACGGTGCTGAAAAGCAAAAGAGGAATCTTTCTGATACGTGAACTATATAGCTTGAGAAGAAAGGTTTATTTCAACTGGCAAGAAAACAGAATTCTTTCCCAAAGGAAATAGATGAGAGAAACTAGACTCAATCAGGAAATTCATATTCCATTCATTTATTCATCAAATATTTATCAAGTGTCGGGCACTGTGCTAGATGCTGCTAACTGAATCCCCTTCGGACAGTCCATTGCATTTCCGGGCTTGCCACGTTCCTGTTTCTCTTCTTCTACCCCAACATTAAAAGATGATAGTCTAAAACATTAGAGGAAAACAATGAAACCAAAATTTGGTTCTTTGGAAAAAAAATGCCAAGAAAGTTGACAGACCTCTAGTCAGATTGACCAAGAAAAAGAAAGATTCAAATTACTAAAATGAGAAATGAAAGAGTACGCATTACTAGTGATCTTCAGAAATAAAAAAAAGATTATAAAGGAGTGCTGTGAACAATTCTGTGCTAATAGATTATGTCATCTAGACAGAATGGACAAATTCGTAGAAAGATACATATAACACTGCCACAGACATTCATGTACAAGCCTTTGGTTGACGTTTTCATTTCTCTTGGGTAAATACCTAGGAGTGACGTTGCAGTATATGAGCATGCCAGTAGCTCTACATTCTAGCAACACTCGGTGTTGTGGACTTTTTAGTTTTAGCTGTTCTAGTGGGTGTGTAGTGGTATCTCGTCATTTTAATTTGTGTTAATCTGATTACTAATAATGCTGAGCCTCTTCACATGCTGATTGGCCATTTGTATCTTTTGTGAAGTATCTGTTCAAATCTTTTGTACGTTTTTATTGGATTGCCTTTCTTATAGAGTTCTCTAGATATTCTGAGTTATTTATATGTTCTTTTTAAGAGTTCATTGTAAATTCTGGATATTGTGTTGTGTTTTCTCCCATTCTGTGTTTTGTCTTTATTTTAAATTTGTATATATGTGTGAAAAAGAGAAAGAGGAAGAGAATTTTTTGTGTGTATGTGTAGGTAATGCATTCTCTTGGCACAAAATTCAGAAGTTACAAAAATTTATCTGGTGAAAAATCTCCCTTTCGCTCTGGGCCCAATATTGTCCTTCCCCTGGCAGCAGGCTTCCCTCCCAAGAGGCAGCCAATGTTACCAATTTCTGGAGAAACTTTCTAGAGATATGTTGTGTATAAATATGAAAATGGTGTGTGTGATCTTTTTATAAAAAGCTGGTAGCATACCTTACATACTGTTTTGTACCTTGCTGTACACATAAACATAGTTCTTGGAGATTGTTCCATATTGTTACATGAAAACCTCCCTTCTGTCCCTTACCTCCTCTTCCTTCCTTTTTAATGATTGCATAGTATTCCATTTTCCAATTAGTTCAGCACTCACCGTCCCAGATGAGAAGTCTGTGCTAGTGATTCTTTTTCTTCTTTGCAAAATCATCTAATACCCCTAGATTTTTCTTCTTTTCTTAAATTTAGAGATTTCACCAGTCTTCTGTTATTTAGGTGTATTATTTATTAATTTTTTTTTTTTTGGTATTTCCACTTGAAACCAATGGGCCCATTTAGTTTTGCTGCTGCTTCTGCATCTTTTTTTCTTCTTGCTTCTCCTTTTTTGGAGAAAGGACTTATGAATATTTGAATTTTAGTCCTTTTTTGGTTGTATTTTTTCTTATCTCTTTTTATTGCATTATATTTTCAAATCTGTATATTGTGAGATTTCCTTGATTTGATCTCCTAAATGATGGATTTATTTTTCACTTCATTCCATTCTGGTCTTTCTACTTTTCTCTCGAATTTAAACTAAGACTCACTTACGTTGGTTTATCAGTTGTGTTTTGGGGACTCCTCTCAGAATGTGATGTCTAGATGATGCTCTTGGTCTGGGGCACCTCTAGACTCAGTAGACTGAATTTCTAGACTGCAGCTAGGGGGTGGGATCTGCTTCTACTTTCTTGGGGGTACACATGCTGTCCCCCCAAGCAGTAAGGCTTGTTCTTATGCTACCACTGGGGTGCATGTTTGTGTGGCCACACATTCATGTGTGGGTTTGTGTGTCTAAACATGTACATGTGTGCACAAGCAGTGCACAGAGACTCTGCAGTCAGCCTTTGCCCCAGCTGTGGTGATTGGCACGGGGAAGGGAGCGGGGAGGGGAGAGGGTGGAGACTAGGTCCTTGGAATTGCTGTTAGGCGGGCTTCTCGTCAGGGTGTGTGGCTGATAACAGGACAGTAGTTGGTTGGACCCTTCTCAATTGAGGAAGTAGGGAGTTACCCTGCAGTTGGAGAATTTCACGGCTGCTCCCAAAATGTCCTTCCTCTTTTTTTTCCTGCCAGTTGTACTAGCAATTCAGCATTCCACACAGAAAGTCCTTTGATCACCCCCACCTGCCCTCCCAATGCCTGCTTTTGTTCACTGTCATCTCTGAATTTGGGTATTTTTTTCAGACCCTGTATAGAAAATCTCATCTCTTCCCCTACTGAGCATTTCCCATTGTGGTCTGTGTAGGTTTTGGTTTCTCAACTCTGGCTAAAGTTGATCCTGTCTGTTGTATCTGTTCCAGAAATTCCTCAAAATTCCTTGTTGACCGATGGCATCCATCCCTGTTTTCTGGCTTTTTAATGGGTTTATTCTTACTTTTATATTTCTTTTGTCATTCCTTTGGAGTTTGGAGTTTGACACGAGAGTCAAACACAGAGCTTGGCCCTTCACCATTGTGGACTAAGTGTATCTCATTACTTTTCACTGGCAGGGATGTAACACCCTCTTTAGCCAGTTTCCTAGTTTGTTCATCTCCCGTGTAATTTACTAGTAGCAGCGGCTATTAATTTGAATGCTGTGTGCCGTTCATCATAGCATAGCTAATTTAATTGTTCTTTCATTTTTTTACCTCCCGTTTACCAGGCAGGTATTATTGTGGTTATGCACCGTTGCTTAGCAAACCACCCCAAAGCTAAGTAGGTTAAAACACACATTTACTGTTTTTTCTGTTGGTGGGCTGTCTGGCCTCAGGTGTGTGGTTTTTGCTTGAGGTCTCTCATGCAGTTCAAGTCGGATGCTGGCTGGGGCTGCAGTCAACCAAAGGCTCAATCGGGCTGGTTGCTCACGGTGACTCACTCATGGCTGGCAGTTGACTGGAATGCCTACATGTGACATTGCCGTGTGGCTTGGGTTACTCAAAGCGTGGTGGATGAGTACCTGGAAGGCATGTTGCAAGAATGAGCATTCTAAGAGACAGGAAATGGAAATTGCTGGGCCATGTAAGAGATATGCCTGGAATTGGCAGCATCTCTTCTACCATATTCTTTCCGTCAAAGCAGTCGGGGAACCTACCCAGATTCAGAAGGGCAGATTGATCTCTTGAGAGGCAAGAGGCCAGATCACAGATAAGCATGTGGGATGGGAGATACTGTCATGGCTGTCCTTTAAAAAATACAGACTGCAGAAGACACCATGCTGGAGACACAGAGATGATGATACCAGATCTGTACTTGCTTACACCCTCTGGTGCAGTAGCAGGGGCAGGTAGATAAACAGGCACTGACAGCACAGATGAGAAGTGTCCTGAGGGCCAGGTACAGGGCACAATGAGAGCACCGTGGGTGTTAGCACAACCCGGACTCGGTGCGTGTTGGTGGCTGCAGAGGTTGGTTGAGAAAGAAGACATCTTTGAGGGATTATCTTTGGAGTTGAGTCTTGAAGCATAAATGGGTATTAGCTAGGTGAGTCCTGGGGAGAGGAAACGTCCCATACAAAATAGGGGTGTGAGAGCTCATGGCATTTTGAGGGGATTGCTCATGGCTTGAGGATTGTCCGGGAATTGGGTGCTGCTGGCACATGCGATGGGAGGTAGCGACGGTGTGTTCTGCCTCCAGACTCTCTGCATCCTTGGCCTGGCCTGTGAGGACCGCAGATGGCTCTGTGTGCAGAGTGTGTTAGCGGGAAGCTTAGTGTCTCCTTAGGGAGGTGATGGATGGGCTGTGTGAGGGGGCAAGGGAAAGCCAGCCTCCTCAGCTTCACCGTGGAGACCTTTCCTTGGATCCTCCTCCTTCTCCTTCCTTCATTTCTCCTTCTGGTTACATGTTCTGTTTTTCCTCCCCAGTCTGTAGCTCAGGTGAGCACATAGGGGTGAGGGGTGCGGGCAGGTGAGGGAAGGGAGCTAGAGTTGGAGAAGCTACTCTATGCAAGGCGCTTGGCTGAGTGCTGGCAGAGATTTTCTCTCGTTCGGTCCTCTACGAGGCAGACATTGTCGTCCCTGTTTTACAGGTGAGGCCGTGGGAGCTCTGAGACGAAGGCAGGAATCTCTCAGCTAGGGAGGAGCAGGGCCAGGCTGTCACTGTACCTTCCTAATGCTTTCAGACAATGCTCATCTCAGGGGATGTGTCCAAGACGATGATCTTGGCCCAGGGCAGAGGCTGACTAGGGTGCTGTCAGTTCCTAGTCCGCAGCTGTGGGGACCTGCTGCCTCTGCCTTCTAGGGGAGGCACATGCTGTTCCCCCAGTCAGGGAGATTTGTTCTTGTGCCACCACTGGGGTGCATGTTTAAATGGCCACACACGCATGTCTGTGTTTGTGTGTGTAAACATATGTGCACACGCAGGCAGAGTGGGGGTGAGGGGGCAAACCTAATCATAGCCAAAAAGTCCTTTGGTTAAAAAGAGAAGGATGCGGACAGAGTTTTGGAGATCAGTTTCCTCTACAGTGTGAATGTACTTAACACTAGTGAATTGAATTTTACACTTTAAAATGGTTGGGATGGTAAATTTTATGTTATGTTTATTTTACTACTAAAATACTTTTTTTTTTAAACTAAAAAAAGGGGTCCAGGCGTAGTGGCACACGCCTATAGTCCCAGCTACTCGGGAGGCTGAGGCAGGAGGATTGCTTGAGCCCGGGAGTTTGAGGTTGTTGGGAGCTATGATGGATGATGCCACGGCACTCTAGCCCAGGCAACAGAGTGAGACTCTGTCTCAAAACAAATAAAAAAATAAAACACAGAAGTTTGTAATCCCTGCTTGGCACCGCCTAAGGAAATCATTCTAGAGTCCAAAAAACTTGGTGTGTGGGTTTGCTGATGACAGCTAGAGGGGATGTCTAAGCCTTTTATTTGCACGTTTGAAAGTTGTTTTCTTCACACCAAAACCCAAGAAGAATGAATGGGTTTCCAGCCTTCCCTATGTGGGCTCCTCCCTTGGTGTAGTAGCACCATTGTGCATAGAATTAAAAATGTCCCTTACGCCTAGCTTCGGCATAGCTTCTGGCTGACTGCCACTTGTGTCCTGTGCTACCTTGGGTGATTTTGAGGTCTGTCTGCTTTCCCAGGGCATGTATTTCATAGTAAGATGAAATTCACTAGGTGTAAGTATTACCATCTGCCATTAGTCACAACTGAGGAAGAAAAGCACTTGGATCATTGAAGACAAATGGATGCAATAATGTGTTCTGAATCTATGTCCTCAGCATAGGCATCGATGACACTTAATCATGGCAGAAGATTGAAAAAGGGGACACCAGTTCTATTATCAACATTTTCTCTTTAGCTAAGATGGTTCAGCCCGTCACAGTCTCCCCCAACCTTAGTGTTGTCATCCAGCTCACATTGTTCTTGTTTGCAAAGTCTTCCTTGCTCTTTTGGCTCTGGACAGAGCTTTGAAAAAGCCATTTTATTTTGGTGATGTTGTCCTAAATATTTTTTTAGTGTGGTGTAGTAGAAACAGTGTGACTTTGGAGCCAGAGGTAATCTTTTTAATCTTTGCCAATTTCATGAGAGAAACGATATGTTTTGTCATTTTCATTTTGTTTACTATTAATGTTGAACAATTATTGTTTATTGGCCTTATTTACATAATTTGTTAATTTTTATATATTGGGTTCTTTTTTTATATTGATTTTCAAAACTCTTAATATGTTAAGGCAAACAACCTATTTCCATGTATGTTCAAATCCTTCCCCCAGTTTTCAATTTATTTTTTAATTTTTATTATTTGTGTCTTGACATAGAAAAATTGTCCTATCTGTTAGTCTTTTCCTTTATGGATTCTGCTTTTGTTTTGGGGTTTAGAAATCCTTTCCTAACCACAAGATTTTATATATTAATACAATTCATCTAAATCAGAAATCTGCAAACTAAGGCCAAAAGACTAAATTTGGCCAGCTGCCTGTTTTTATATAGCCCATGAGTTAAGAATGCTTTTTAGGCTGGGCCTAAAAAGCTCATATCTGTAATCCTAGCACTCTGGGAGCCTGAGGTGGGAGGATTGCCCAAGACCAGGAGTTGGAGACCAGCCTGAACAAGAACGAGACCTCTCTCTACTAAAAATGGAAAGATTATCTGGGTGTGGTGGTGCACACCTGTGGTCTCTGCTACTTGGGAGGCTGAGGCAGGAGGATTGGTTGAGCCCAGGAGTTGGAGGTTGCAGTGAGCTATCATGACACCACTGCACTCCAGCCTGGGCAACAGAATCACACCAAGTCTAAAAAAAAAAAAAAAAAAAGCTTTTTAATTGTCTTGTTTAAAAAATTTTTAAACTTTTTATTTTTAATTATAGATTCTTAGAAAGTTATACAAAATATATATTGTATAAAGATGTCACACTGAGATACCCTTTACTCAGTTTCCTCCGATGATAGTGTCCTGCTTACTTGGGTAACAACACCAGGAAACTGACATTGGTACAATCCACAAGAGTCATTCAGATCCCGCCAGTTTCACGTGCACTCATTTGTGTGTGTGCATGGTTCTGTGTGCTTCTGTCTGTGACCGGGGCAGGTGCAGAACTGACCCATCACTGTAAGGCTCCCTCCTGCTACCATTTTTTTTTTTTTTTTTTGAGACAGAATCTCACTCTGCCCGGGCTAGAGTGCCATGGCGTCAGTCTAGCTCACAGCAACCTCAAACTCCTGGGCTCAAGCGATCCTCCTGCCTCAGCCTCCCAAGTAGCTGGGACTACAGGCATGTGCCACCATGCCCGGCTAATTTTTTCTATATATTTTTAGTTTTCCAGCTAATTTCTTTCT
>CAUYRT010078568.1:0-18170 GCA_963574885.1 Lepilemur ruficaudatus
CAGGAGGATCGCTTGAGGTCAGGAGTTCGAGACCAGCCTGAGCAAGAGTGAGACCCTGTCTCTACAAAAAAATAGAAAATTAGCTGTGTGTGGTGATATGCACCTGTAGTCCCAGCAACTTGGGAGGCTGAGGCAGGAGGATCGCTTGAGCCCAGGACTTTGAGGCTGCAGTGAGCTACAATGACGCTACTGCACTCTAGCCAGGGTGACAGAGTGAGACTCTGTCTCAAAAAAAAAAAAAAATTGAGATACTTAGCCAATAACAGCTATTCGCATGGAAAAAAAAATCTAGAGGCTTTTGTTTATTGCAAGGTTAATAACAGTAGCCAACTACAAATTGGCCTCCATAAAAGTGAATGAAGCCTTGAGCTACATTGAGGAAGTGAGACAGTGATTGGAAAGAAAGAAAAAAAATTCACTGCAGTCTTTACAATGTATTCAGCTTCAGGCTTCATGCGTTAAGAAAACCTTGATGTAAAAATGTAAAGAAAGAAAGATAAATACTGAACTCTGAGAAAGAGCATCCAAGATATTTAAAGATCTGGAAACCTCGGCAGTCGTGGATCAGAGATGGAGGTTTACAGAGCAAATCGGCACCCAAATGAGTTCCTTTCCTACAGCTCTGCATGTTGAAACACCTCACCAATGCTCCTGCAGGAACCAGTAATCAGATATGTAAGGATTCTCATGGAAAATTCCTGAAAGTCAAAATTAGACCCAAGGGGAAAACAAATTTCTGCAAAATTAAAGGAAGGTCTGTCTTGCCCATTAGAACCTTCCCAAGCAGATCTGAATGGGGCGTTTCTGGGAATTTCCAACCCAAAAGATAATGTCCACTGGGAAGGAACATGATAGACCCTTGAACCGAGTAACGATCATGCCCCAAATCTAAGAATCTGCAGTTGGAAAGCGTAAGGTTTTTACTTCTTTTTTGTCATGGCATGAACACGTTCCACGAGGTAACCCCAATCTTGCCAGGGTGTCTTCTGACAACAGCAGCGCCCCGACTTGGTCTGCTTGGGACGGCTCGAATGGGTGAGAGCATCCTTCCTTTCTTACTCTCAAAAAGGAGACACTTTCCTCTCCATCTCGAAGTTGGCGCACCTTGCGGGGGTCACTGACAGCGTGTCTCCACAATTAGACTGCACCTGCGCTTCCTTTAGGGTAGACAACTGTCTTCACACTTCAGAACTTCCAGGTCAAGGAAGAAAACCGCTGGTTCCAAGCGCACACATTTTGATGGTTATTGGGTTTGTATTTTCACTGCTCAAGCTGGAGTTCAGCCAGCAGCCCTCATGCTACCTGGACACAGCCGGCTGCGCCCTAGCGAACTCTCCACCCCACCTGAGGAATTGTCAGAAAACTCAGCCTTCAACACTTTAGTTAAAAGTAAATGTTGAAAACCTGTAGGTATAAATCAAGGCATTTGAGATAAGTGGGTTTTCTTTTGTTTGTTTGTTTACCTATAAATAAACTCATGTCTTCTCCTCCTCTTCCTTTTTAAATTTCTCTTTGACATTTAGCCAAAATTTTTCTGCTTGGCAAAAAGCTCAGAACGACCTGAAATGCGTTACAATAAAGAGTGGGTTAATACACAATCATTCCCTAAAGACATAATAGTTAAAAGGATAAAACCACTCAGACTTGAACTTATGAGGGAGAATCTTCACTGTAAAAGAAAAAAATACTCTATTTTTTAATGAGATACTGTCAAACAAATTAAGCAAGAGTCAATTTTCAAAACTATTTGAAAATTTTTGTAGATGAGGAAAACGAAAAATTAGGAAAAGCTTTTAAGACGTGTAGTGGCCAAAAATAATTAAAGGGTGTCCGTTCACTCCCGCTCCTAAACTCTATGTGATTGCAGTCAGCACGGTGATGTCTATTCATTGAACTATTGCTCTGACCAAATTTACCGTCTCCATCGGATTTTCACAAAATCGCTTTTGCGGTCAACTCGCTTGTAACTTATGATCCTAGTTTATAGAGACATTTTTCATTCTCTGGTCACTGATGCCTTCACCATTCACGTGGCATTAAGTAACACGCTGTCGTGAATGTTTGTTTAACTTTTCACGTGTCTGGTGAAGGAGTTAAAATCTCAGGCGCGGGACCCCGTCTGCGTGTGCTCGGAAGTCAGCTCTGCCGCTTGGCCAGCTGAGTAGGGCGAGTTACTCACGCTCTGCCTAGTTCCCTGATCTGCAAAGTCAGCGATAACGGCACTCAGCACAGCCCTGCTCTTGTAAGGATTACAGAGTTAATAATACACACGACAAGTCTCCGGTTTCCTACAAATCCTACTCTGCCCGCAATAGTTTCCGACACCTCCCATGCTCACTAACACGGAGCATTGCTTGTCCAACTAACTATTTTTCCGTATTTTTAAACTTTATTTTCATCCATGCATAATAGATGCTCATATTCTGGGGGACACGTGCCTTCATTTAATACACTTACGTAATTTGTAAATTTGCAGATGCATCACCTTAAATATCTGTCGTCTCTTTAGGCTAGAAACATTTGAATTATTGTCTCCTAGCTATCTTGAAATATTCAGTAGGTTATTGTGAACTGTGGTCACCCTACTCACCGATCCAGCGAACGCTAGGTCTTACTCGTTCTATCAGACTGGATATTTTTAGCCCTTTTCCCAACTATTTCTTCACTGGTGAGTTGGCTCGCTCATTAATCATTCTCACTCAGGTGTCTTTCGTGAGCTGGGCACCTGCCCCTCACGCAGCTCTTCTAAGAAGCGGGTGGATCATGTCACCCTACGCTATATATCTGAAAAGAGAACCTTCTAGAATGCACCTCCCCACCCCGACTGCCTAAACCCCAAGCATGCCAGCCAGCGTCACGGACACCTTGCATCTGGTATGTTCTGCGGGTCATGCGCTTTAGAGCTCCCTGAGGCACAGGGCAGGCAGGGTAGCGTGAACAGTGCCCAGTGTGCCAAATAGTTTCTGCAAAACTAGCCCTGTTTGCATAGAATTCCATTCATTTCCTCGTGTAGACAGGCCCTTTTCCTAGACCAAAAAACTGGGTTCTCCAGCACCAGCCTGCAGGGAGAGAGAGAGAAATAGATTAAGGCTTTTATTTATTTCCTTGCAGTCGTATGACTTGCTTCTTGATGGAAACTCTTATCGTTTTGTCAGAGGAAAAAAAAAGGAGAAGGAATCCAACAGTTGAGACGGGATTATGAAGAATTTTTATGACCAAACAGAGAATTTGGAGTAATTATAGAAACACAGGCAGAAAACCCACCTGGTGTTGTTCCCCGACGCGACCACCAGATGGCGGCAGAGGCAAAGGCATCGTCGACTGCGCACAGCCGGCCCCGGGTTTAGGGTTAGGCTCTCCCGGGGAGCCCGGAAACTGTGGCCGTCATCACTGTCATCGTCACCATCACCTTCATTGATATCAACAGCATCGTTATTCATATTATCAGTATGATCATCGTTACGGTTAACGCCGCATGGATTTTTGCATGCTGTTTACAAAACAGCATGGAAACAAGCTAAGGAAATTACCAGCTCAGGATAAAAATCTCGAAGACTATTTCCAAGCCAATAATGGCTTCAGCAAAAATAAATAAATAAATAAATAAACAAACAAAGGACGTTTCCTTTTCCCAAAATAAAGTTCTGTTACTTGTCTCAGGGAGACGAGAGGTTTTGTTTATCTGGGTCTGTGTTTTCTGTTTTGTTTTGTCTTTTGTTTGTTGGTGGGTTAGTGGTGCGATCTCTTTCTGAGGAGGGGGCCCCCTGTGTTTTCAGATCCGTAGGCTCCAGTGAGCTGGCTCACTCCGGGAAATCAAACGCTTCACCTTGTTCCGGTGAATACCGTGGAAAGAACCCGCCTTCCCTCTCAACCTGCATCCTCAGGGCCACACTGGAGGATTTGGGCACCATTTTCGACAACAGAGACTCAGGCTGCTCTTGCTTCTACGGGACACGGCTTCGAGGTGGCCCCTTTGCTTACGTTGCATTGCACCTGTCTTGCTTTGCAGGGTCTTTTAAAAAATGATGCTTCCTGTGGATAAAAGTGAGATCTGAGACTCTCAGCCACAAGGTAGTGACCTGACACATATTCCTGCTTGGAAGGCTGTTCCAACTGTTTGACAGCAGGCACAGGACTGATCAATGAGGAGGACATGAATCTCGGTGGTGGGACAATGTCCTGGGCCAGGCATGGCTGCTGTGAACCCAGAAAGGACTAGGCCTCCCCATCTGTGGGATTGCAGCCAGAGAGCTGAGTTCTGGGGCAAAGGTCTTACTGCAGGGGAAGATTTGGAATATTTTAAACCCAAGGATGTCCTTGCAACCTGGACACACTGGCTCATCAGCCTTGATTCTACTCAAAACGGTCTTATCGGGGCACGGTGCGTGTTTGATTCTGTGGTAGAATCCTCTACTCAAAACAATCTAACCCCAAACACACACAGACACGTTGAATGATTCAAAGCAAACCACCAGATCTGAATTCCAGGGGAACGAAATGCCTATATTTCAACTCATATTCTGAGCGCCTCCTTCCAAGGCAGAGAATGTGGCAGGATGACAAGAATGTACCTCCTGACAACCCAATTCTCGGCCGTTCCGTAGGATGTTCCTACGGTAGCCCCTCAAAACTGATTACGACCCATAAAATGGACCCCAAGGACGGTCCCAGGACAGGTGGCATTAATCTGAAGCTTCTTGGCTCCTACCAGCCTCTTTTCTCTCTCACCATGTCACCCCAAAAGGGAGCAGGCTTTGCCGTCAAAAGAAAACTCACGTAGGAATTCCCTGGCCCTAGAAGTTTCCATTTCAGTCCACGCAAGCCCTGCAGCGATTACAGGTCAGAACAGACGTGGGAAAAATACACAAATTCTCAGGGAAGCAGATCACCAACGCCTTCAACTATTCAGGAAAACACTTTCTCCTCTGCTACCGGAGGCCGGAAGAGACACGGAAATCTTCCTGCCGATTTCACGGGGATCGAGCCTAGGTTATGTTCTGAGCTCAAATTCCAAGATACGTCCGGTGAATCCTCAGTCACCAAATCTCCAGCTCATCTGAACACCTCGAAGTGTAAGAATTCGATGCACACACACACACAGTTTCCGGGGTAGAAGAAAACCCAACATCTACTTGGCAAACTCCAAGCACAGATGTCAAACACAGAAATAGGCTCTAAAGAACAAACCCTGTATGATGCCACTCATACGAGGTACCTAGAGTCGTCAAATCCATAGAGCCAGAAAATAAACGCGGCTTCCCAGAGACTGAAAGAACAGAGGCTGGAGAACAGATGCTCTCCCAGGCATGGGACAGTTGCTGTTTTATGGGGACAGAGTTTCAGATGGGACCGAGGAAGAATTTCCAGAGGTGGATGGCGGTGACGGTTGCACAACCATGTAAATGTACTTAACGCTTCTAGACTGCACATGGCAATGGTCAAGATGGTGCATTTAGTGTCATGTGTGTTTTGCCCTAATGTTAAAAAAAACACACACAGAGCATCGGAATCTTTATAACGGAACAGCAGCCAAGCAGTGCAGGCTAGAAAAGCAGCTGATGTTTCAGGAACTTGGTCCCAGGTTTCCAGGCACCTGCCGCAATCCGCTGCCCCTGGCCCCATGGTGCACACCTCTCCCAGAAATACGCCATGTTATATTTGTTCTTTCCTGCAAAATTGCTAAAGTTAGTGCTTTGTCTAGGGGGAGCCCTACTCCTGAACCGGGCGGCAGCGAAATTCTGCAGCAGGTGCATAGAAAGTCACTTTCTCCGCGTGACTGGAAGAAGTCTTTTCATCTCAAACCAGGCTGAAAGTCTTGCATGAAAATGAAAACGCTGCTCCCTCGGGAGCTGACCCCACGTGGCAGCCCCAACAGGTGCGTGGTGGAAGCCCACCGCGGCTGACGGCAGATTGTCGGCGGGTCTGATAATTAACTCTCCCGGCACAGCCTCTGTCCTGGGACCTCGCTCGCTGTGAAGACGAAGAAACAGGTGCGATTTTTCTTCGTGATTCCTCAGGGCCCACAGGCAAACCGTACAGTTATCCTGTGTGCAAAATAAACATGATGATTCCGTATCTGAAACCTCTTTAAATGCAAGGAGATTTAAACAAAGGCACCCCAATACTCTGAAGGTGAACAATTAGAGTATTTGAGAATACAATGAGCCTGGTGTCAGAAAATATGCATTTTTCTTGTTCCACTTTTTGCAGAGAAAAAGAAATTGGAATTATATTGGAAACAAGCTTAGGGCACCTGGCCCAATGTTAACACAGCGGAAGCGCTTTTCTTTTAAAAACGAAACAAGGCCGGGCGTGGTGGCTCACCCCTGTAATCCTAACACTTTGGGAGGCCGAGGGGGGAGGATCGCTCAAGGTCAGGAGTTCAAACCCAGCCTGAGCAAAAGCGAGACCCCGTCTCTACTGAAAATAGAAAAATTATGTGGGCGTGGTGGCTCATGCCTGTAGTCCCAGCTACTCGGGAGGCTGAGGCAGGAGGATCGCTTGAGCCCAGGAGTTTGAGGTTGCTGTGAGCTAGGCTGATGCCACGGCACTCTAGCCCGGGCAGCAGAGTGAAACTCTGTCTCAAATAATAATAATAATAATAGTACATAGATACAGCAAATGTAAATCAATTTATATTATATTAATATATAGATTATATTAATTTATTTAATACTAATTTAATTAATAGATATTTAAATCAATAAAGACTAAATAAATATTAGTGTGTGTATAGAGAGAGTGATATAGAGACAGAGAGAGAGGGGGAGGGAGGGAGGGGGAGAGGCAGGAGGAGAGGGGAGGCGAGTTGTCTTAGTTCGGGCCTCTGTAACAATGTGCAGTAGATTGAGTAGCTTATTAACAACAGAATTTATTTCTCACAGTTCTGGAAGTCCAAGGTCAGGGTCCCAGCAGGAGTGGGTTCTGGTGAGGCTGCCTTCTTGTATCCTCACATGGCAGAAAGAGGGTGAGAGAGCTCTCTAGGGTGCCTTTTAGAAGGGCATTAATTGTACTTATGAAGGTTCCACCCTCATGACCTAATCACCTCCCAAAGGCCCCGCCTCCTGATATCATGACAATGGGGGTTGGGATTTCACATATGAATTTTTTTTTTTTTCAGAGTCTCACTGTCTTGCCCAGGCTAGAGTGAGTGCCATGGTGTCAGCCTAGCTCACAGCAACCTCAAACTCCTGGGCTCAAGCGATCCTCCTGCCTCAGCCTCCCGAGTAGCTGGGACTACAGGCACGTGCCACCGTGCCTGGCAAATTTTTTCTATATATTTTTAGTTGGCCAATTAATTTCTTTCTATTTTTAGTAGAGACGGGGTCTTGCTCTTGCTCAGGCTGGTTTCGAACTCCTGACCTTGAGCGATCCTCCCTCCTCGGCTTCCCAGAGTGCTAGGATTACAGGTGTGAGCCACCGCGCCTGGCCAATATTCTTATTTCTTAAATATAACACTTCCTTTATTTGTATTATTTAGCAAAACTTACTAGCAAGACTAAAAAATTGCACAGTCTAAAAGTTCTCTGGGGCGTAAGAGAGCTCTGAAGGCTGTTCTAAAAGGTAGACACGGGCTGTGGTTTTCCAGCTAAATTTGCCGGAGGCAGGGCAGGAAAAGAAGACCCTGTATCTGGAGGTAGCATTACAGCAAGGACAGCAAGGGCTCTGCAGTCACACTGACAGGCTGAATCCTAACTTCTCTATTTTCTAGCTGTTTAGGATTTCACCTAACTCTCAGAGCCTTAGTTTTCTTGTCTATATGTTGGAAATAATGTCAACTTTGCAGGATGTTGTGAGGGTTACAAGACACTATGATGTAAGTAAAGCACCAAATATTCTACCTTGGCCGGGCGTGGTGGCTCATGTCTGTAATCCTAGCACTCTGGGAAGCCGAGGCGGGAGGATCTCTCAAGGTCAGGAGTTCGAAACCAGCCTGAGCAAGAGTGAGATCCTGTTTCTACCAAAAATAGAAAGCAATTAATTGGCCAACTAAAAATATATAGAAAAAATTAGCCAGGCATGGTGGCACATGCCTGTAGTCTCAGCTACTTGGGAGGCTGAGGCAGAAGGATCGCCTGAGCCCAGGAGTTTGAGGTTGCTGTGAGCTAGGCTGATGCCACGGCGCTCTAGCTCAGGCAAGAGAGTGAGACTCTGTCTCAAAAAAAAAAAAACAAAAACAAAAACAAATATTCTACCTGGTATAGAGTAGTTCGCACTATGTGACTAGTAGTGTGGTTATGTACATTAATGTTCAGTAGGCTAAAAAATACTTTCACATACACTCACCTTACCAGGTGGGCTGAGGATGGAGGTAAGGCTCTGGGACAGGACAGGGGGAAAAGTAGGGATGGGAGGGTGAGGCAGGTAGGGTCTCCTCCAGGGCTCCTGGGAGGCCAGTTTCTCTGCTATCTTCTCCTCCAGTGGCCCTTCCAGCCACTGCTCTTGCCCAGTTCCCTCCTCCATTTGCTGCTCACCTGTTGGCCTCCCCCTGGCTATGAGCCTGCCTCTGCCTGGGCACCTTCCCAAGATCTCAAGGAGGGGAAGGGTTGTTGAGGTGTGATTGTCCCCACCCCCTTGCCTCCCATGAACAATAGCGGACAGCTCCTCAGTGGCCTTTCCAGCTTCCCTGTCTACCCTGTACCTACACCTCAGCTACCCTGGGGAAGAGGGATGGGCTGAGGAAGCAGAAGCCTGAGGCTGGTGGGATCCCTTCTTCCCCTCACTTCCCACCCCCCATCAGTGGGCCATGTCCTGTGGTTTCTCCTTGTGCAAATTTGCGAGGACTTGCCCAAAACACTGGTGAGATCCAGGAGGGGAAGTCTAGAGGGGCAGTGGCTCCCTCCAGGATCACAAGGCAAGATAGCGCCAGAGCCTGGACTCAGAGTGCTGTTGGGTGGGAAGCAGGTGGAGAAGGGCTCCCTCTGTGCACTCTTCATTCCCTGGCTCAGCTGCCCTGTGGGGTATGCAGGGTGGGGAGGGCCGAAGATCTGGGCTGGGGTGGGGGACACAAAACCTGGCCAAGAGTTTTACATTTGCTGGCCCTCCCTCAGGCCTTGTCCACCTCTGACTGTGGCTCCTTGGCAGGAATAGATGCACATGGCCTGGCAGATGACACTGCTACTGCTTCTGGCTTTGGTGACAGCTGTGAGGAGTACCCAGCCCAGGACTCCACTGGCCAGGACGGACCTGCTCAACGTCTGCATGGATGCCAAACACCACAAGGCAAAGCCAAGCCCCGAGGACAATTTACATGGCCAGGTGAGCACGGAGTGAGGTCTGGGTTGGGAGAGAGGACTAATCCTGACAGACAAGAAGTTAGGAGGAAGGGAAGGTCAGCATAGAAGGTGATGGGGGAAGGAGAGTGGCTAAGGTGATCCTGGAGGGCCTCCACCCAGGAGGCCACCAAATCTACAATAATGCAGGGACCATGCATCTAGCACCCATGATGAGTCAAGTGCTTTCCTTATACCATGTCAGTGAATATGCCCAAAGGGCCTGCTTGGTAGATGGGTGGTGGTCTCTATTTACACAAGTGAGGAAATAGGCCTAGAGAGGGAACTGAGGAGAGAGATTGGCAGTACCTTTCCCAGCCTTAATTATGTGCCAGCCCACAGAGCTCAATGGCAAGGTGGAAGAGCAGACGGGTCCCTTGTGGTCATGGTACATGCAGCAAACATGTACAAACAGGCCAGGTCCCCCACCTCCATCTGGTACTGAAACGACAAATCGGATATGCTGGCAAGACTTCCCAGTAAAGGGACCATTGACCTTGGCCTTGGAAGATGAGTAAGAGTTTTCCAGGAAGACAAAGCAGGAAAGGGCAGCCCGGCACAGGACAGAATGTACACAGGTCAGAGTGTGCTGCCACATGCAGTGGCAAGTCTAGTGTGCCCAGAGCCAAGGATGCTGCTGCCCACAGAGAAGGGGAGGGGGGGCCAGGGCCCCCATTGCACAGGTGAGACCACTGATGCAGCTTGGGAAATCTGAGCTTGAATTTGAGTTCCAATCTCAAGAGAGATGCCAGGATTTCATTTCTTCTGGTCAAACCTGCTCCCCGCAAGTTTTCGCATTGCTAGAGGGCTGGGGATGCTTCCAGGGAGAGACTGGGACATGGACAGACTCCAGGGGTTTAAAGTGAAGAGACGGAATCCCAGAAGCCCCATGACATCTGAATCATTTCCAATGTACCACTTGCTTTTTAAAAAAAATTATTGGGTAAAATATACGTAACATGAATTTAACATTTTAGCTATTTTTAACTGTAAGCACTAAGTATGCTCCTATAGTTGCACAACCATCACCACCATCCATCTCCAGAACTCTTTAATCCTCCAAAACTGAAACTGAAACTCTGTACCCACCACAGCATTTGCTTTTAAGAGCCTCTGCAGCACCTCCTCTTTGCCGAGAACTGGTGCAGATGTAGACCTTTGAGAGGGACAGATGATCATAGTTCCAAGGGCCACGGGCTGTATGACAGTTGCCATTTTTGTTGAGTCCTTACTGTAGCCTAGGGAGTGATTTTCGTTATATTAACTCTTTCAGAGACAGAAACCACTGACCTTGACTGGCAGGCCGAGCAGGGGTCTTGCAGGGTGACCAAGAGTTGGGGCATCCAAGGAGAGCATGCACGAAGTTGGGCAGGCCTGGGAGCATATTCTGCATCAGCAGGCACCAGGGGTGTGGTCAGGCTGTTGGAGAGATGTAGATTTGGCTCCGCCCTTGTGGGTTTCCTCATTGGGTGCCCAGAGCCATCACATCTCCCCTTCACCTGGCCCTACATGTGAGAGTTCATCTCAGAGAGTTTAAGCAATTGGCTCATGATCACTCAGCTTTTCTGAGTCGTGGCCTAGAGTGATTTCTGCAGAGAAATCACCACTTCCACTTGTCTCACCTGTCTTGAATTTGCCTTCCTAGGATTGCCTTTCCCACATGTAGTCAGGGCCACGTTCAGGCCCATGTGCAGGCTATAGCTCCTCTGTCGCCCATCACTCTTAAGATCTACCTGGAGCCCCCTAGCCTGGAGTCCCAGGCCCTGGAGAGCCAGGGCAGCCCCCAACCTCCACCCTCTACCACAACCAGGGCCAGGCTCCTCTCCTCCCTGTCCTGAGCTAAAACCTCAACTCCACTATTCATTAGGGGTGCAGCTTAATTATACCCTGTAAAAATGGGGGTAATGATTTTTACTGAGTTGTTGAGAGGATAAAACACAAAACCTCAAGGACTTTGCACCTTCTGTTTTCTATGCCTAGAATGTTCTTTAGCACCACACCCAACTAAAACCATAAGCTCCATGAGGGCAGAGAAGTGATCTATTTTGTTCCCTGCAGTATTCCTAGCACCCAGCACAGCGCCTGATGTATGACAAACAGTCAGCTAATATTGGCTGGATGCAAAATGAATAATATAAATAACCAAAATAATGTGAAATAACTTTTTTAACTATTAAGAGCTGTGCCGGGCGCAGTGGCTCATGCCTGTAATCCTAGCACTCTGGGAGGCCAAGGCGGGCGGATCGCTCAAGGTCAGGAGTTGGACACCAGCCTGAGCAAGAGCGAGACCCTGTCTCTACTAAAAATAGAAAGAAGTTAATTGGCCAACTAAAAATATATAGAAAAAATTAGCCGGGCATGGTGGTACATGCCTGTAGTCCCTGCTACTCGGGAGGCTGAAGCAGAAGGATCCCTTGAGCCCAGGAGTTTGAGGTTGCTGTGAGCTAGGCTGATGCCATGGCACTCTCTCTAGACCGGACAACAGAGTGAGACTCTGTCTCAAAAAAAAAAAAGAGTTGTGCTGGGCGTGGTGGCTCACGCCTGTAATCCTAGCACTCTAGGAGGCCGAGGCAGGTGGATTGCTCAAGGTCAGGAGTTCGAAACCAACCTGAGCAAGAGCGAGACCCCGTCTCTACTAATAATAGCAATAAATTAATTGGCCAATTAAATATATATAGAAAAAATTAGCCAGGCATGGTGGCACATGCCTGTAGTCCCAGCTACTTGGGAGGCTGAGGCAGAAGGATCGCTTGAGCCCAGGAGTCTGAGGTTGCTGTGAGCCAGGCTGACGCCACGGCACTCTAGCCCGGGCAATACAGTGAGACTCTGTCTCAAAAAAAAAAAAAAAGAGCTGTAAAAATAATAACTACTCTCCAGACAGTGGCTCCCCCTGGTCTCCCTCATCTCCTGTACTACTCTCTGCTAAAAGCCAATCTCCTAATCACCTCTGCCCCCAAAGTGGCCTTCTCAAGGGCCCTCCCCAGAAAGGTTCGTCTGGATGACCTACCTGGGTAGAGGAGCCAGAATATGGAGGAGGTGACTGTGGTGGGAGGGACTTAGTCCTGCGTCTTCCCCACCCAGTGCATGCCCTGGAGGAAGAACGCCTGCTGCTCCGTCAGCACCAGCCAGGAGCTGCACAAGGACACCTCCCGCCTGTATAACTTTAACTGGGACCACTGCCACAAGATGGAGCCCACCTGCAAGTGCCACTTTATCCAGGACACCTGTCTCTATGAGTGTTCACCCAACTTGGGGCCCTGGGTCCAGCGGGTACGAGTGCCAATGCTGTCCCCACAAACATGAACCTCAGCAGAGGGCAGAGCCTGCCAGGCTCTTGCAGCCAGGGTGTGGTCCAGGAATCCTAGTCTGAGGGAGGTGGAGGCACCTTCCCTCCTCCATCCCTGGCCCCCATCTACACTATAGCTGCTGAGACACCTGGCTGACAGGAGCCTTCCTTGACCTTGTCCTGGCCGCCCAGGTAAACCAGAGCTGGACTGTCGGCGCTGGTGAGAGGATTGTCGCTCCTCCTACACTTGCAAGAGCAATTGGCAAAAGGGCTGGAACTGGACCTCAGGTGAGGGCCTGGGGGTGAGGACATGGGGAATGGGAGTGGGATTTGGGGTTGCAGAGGTCAGGTCTGGCCCAGAAGCTGAGGGTCCTGTATTCTCCCCCAAGGATTAACAAGTGCCCAGCCGGGATCACCGGCCGCACATTTGAGTCCTACTTCCCCACACCAGCTGCCCTTTGTGAGGGCCTCTGGAATCACTCCTGCAAGGTCAGCAACTACAGCTGAAGGAGCAGCCGCTACATCCAGATGTGGTTTGACCCAGACCAGGGCAACCCCAACGAGGAGGTGGCAAAGTTCTATGCTGAGGCCATGAATGCTGGGCCATGCCCCATGGCATTAGGGCCCAGGGCAGTGGTTCCTGATCCAAAAGGGTCCCAGGGTTCCTCTGACAGCCTATTCTAATAGAAAGATCTGCTTGTGTCGTGTGTCTTGTAAATAATTTGGGGATGTGTGGGTTGGGGGACACATTACTTCATCATTCCTATTGAGAGGCGCCAAATGGGGCTGGAACTAGCCTGAAGGTCACTGACAAGTAAGGGGTGGAAGTTAAGTTAGAATCTAGGCATTTAATCCCTCAGTCTGGAGCTCTTACTCCTACCCTGGGCTTCCTCATCACCTCTGCACTACAAAGGGACAAGTGTTCGAGAGTACATATAATTTTGGTGATTATAACTTTATAGGGGTTATATCAATGTGGCCCCCCACCAGCAAAGTAGGACTTTGTTTCTCCACAGTCTTGTCAGTACAGCATGCATCAAACTTTGATTTTCTGCTCATCCGATAGGTAGGGGGAAAGCATATCAGTGTAGCTTTCATTTGCCATGTGTCTTATTCTAAGAGCATGGTTCCTGAGATCTTTCCATATGGACCTATTGAGATCTAGTTTATTCTTCTAATTGCTGGGTAACAATCCATTCTATGTATGCATCACATTGAATTCAGTCCCCTACTGATGGGTATTTGAAGGAATGGGGGTCTTTTATGACCTTGATATTTCTGAAAAGCACAGGCCAGGTGTTTTGTAGAATATCCCTCTGTTTGAGTTTATCTTTTTCCTCATGATTGACTAAATGAGGTTATGCATTTTGGGCGTGAATACCCGAAAGCAGCACTGTGTACTCTGTGCATCATGGTGGGAGGCACACAGTGTTGGGTTTTCCCATTCCTGGGGGAGCTAATCATGCCGGCCAGATTTCTCCACTTCCTTTTTCCCCTTTGTAACTAATAAGTATGTTGTAGGAAGACACTTTGAGAGCTACAGGTATCCTACTTGTTGGCACGCTTCCACCCACAAGTTTTACTATTTGGTAGACATTTTTTAAAAAGTAAAAACAAAACCTGACAATATCTTATTATGTGACAGCCCCCTCACTGAACCTTCATTGCTTTCCCATGGTATCTGCTGTAAAAAGCAAACTTCTTCAATGGCATAGAAGGCCCTGCCCCTTCTCTGAGACCCCAGATCAAATCATTCCCCCCTCACCCCAGGAATAAGCCCCAGTTACTCTTTCCATGTTGGGGCCTTTGCTCCAGCAATTCCCTCTCTGTGAGGCTAGAATGTTCTTCACTCCTTCTCTGCAGGCTGGCCCCTCGTGGGCACTTAGATCAATCACTTAGATCAGTCACAACCTACAATCCCCTCTAAAGTGACTGTTGACCACTCAACCCAAAGAAGCCACCCAGGTGCTTTCTCATCACACAACTCTGTCCCTTTGTGCAGATTTCTGTCCACTGTGTTTATTGTCTGCCTTTTCCCTAAGAAAACATACCCTCCTGAAAGCAGAGTTGTGTCTGTGTCACTTTGTGCCAGATCTCCAGGGCCTGGTTCAGTGCCTGGCATGAGGGAGGTGCTCGGTAAGTTAAGGAGTCAACTCCTCAACTCCTGCCAGTCAACAGGTGCTTTCTGAGCGCCCAGGCCTCTGGCCCATGCTGGTCTCATTCAACAGGAAGGGAATTGAGTCCCTTGCAAGGTCTGGTGGGGACAGACAGATCTGAGAACCAATAACTCTTGGCACAATGAGGTGAGGCTTTCACAGAGGGAAGCACAGAGTGTGGTTTTGTTCTGTGGAAGCCCAGAGAGGTCGGGGAAAGCTTCCAGAGGAGAAATGTTTGCCAAGCACAAAACAGCAGGGAGACCGGCATTCCATGGAGAGGTCTCAGCAAGCACAGAGGCTTGGAGGTAAGAGAAGTGCAAGCAGAATTCCAAGGTGGCAGAGATAGGAGTTGTGAGGTGGTGTGGGCAGGAGATGTGGGCAGGGGAGGAAGCCAAAGAAGACATACTGGATCTGTAAGCCTTAGGATGGGGCCTTGAGGGCCCTGCACAGAGCTTCTCTTCTGCAGCTGCTACATGAAAGAAGTCAGGCTTGGAATCTGTAGTTCCCACAGCTGGAGGGATGGGTGATGTGAGATTGCATGTATGATGGGCAGGCACTCAGGAAAAACTCAGAGTTCTCTCCTCCCTCACTCTGAGGCTCCCTCCTACTTCCTGAAGCCCAGACTCTCCACCCTTGTGGGTCAAACACCTTCCCGTTATCTTTGCCTGGTCACAGGGCAGCCTTCACATTGGGGTGGGAAGGGATGCCAATGGTTGACTTTGCTGGTATTAAACTTCCAGTCCAAGCAGATACTCTCTGGACTCTCTCCAAGGTGGCTGCCTGATTCTGTCCCTCCCTGCTGGCCAAATGGCCACAGCACCCAGGCTACAGATGGGTGTGCCCCCTCATGATTCAGAGCAGGGACCTGAGACTCAAGAAGGGGCAGGGACTCACCCAAAGAACTGAAGTTAACCTCCAACTCAACCTCCCATTTGCTGGGCACTTATTCTCAAGTCTTCAGGGCCCAGGGGCCTGGTTGGGGGGACAAATGTCACTGCTGCAGTGGAGAGGCCATAAAGTCCAGTTAATGGTCAGCCCCCAGGCCAGGGGCAGAGATGAGAGAGCAGGAGCTCCATCTAGAGGAGCGTTCACCTTCAGCATCGCAAGACACCTGGCTCACCCTTCTCCAATCAGCAGGCTGCACTGGGCTTATGATCAAGGAGGATGGTCTGAGGGTTCCAGATTCCCTCTACCTGCTGAAGTCTTCAGAGAACTTAACCCTCTGCAGAATAAAAATAAAATCCTAAGCCTCCCAACCGACTGACTGAATGAACACTTCTTGGCTAAGGAGATCCCAAAAATACTTTAACAACTAAGGTTCCCAAGATGGGAGGTCAGTCATGCCTCAGTACACCTCCTTTCTCACTGTTGCCAAACTTTTCCCCAAAGAGTTAAACAGAAACCAGCCCTGGAAAACAAAAGATGAAAAACTCCTCCGCTGACTTCAACTTCAACCAACTGCCTGATGCCGAGGCCAGACTCCCCTCCCTTTTCATGATTGGGCCATGACAGCTGACCAGCTTACAAAGCATTCCTTCCTGATAAATGACCATCGGCCATGGACTGGTTCTGCCCAGTTTACAGAGCCCACGCACAAAGCACCTTGGTTTCCTATATTTTACCTTTTGACATATAGAGCCTAATTTTATTGCATTTTAGAGTTAAGTTTCCACACCAAAGTGAACATGAGACTTAAGCAACAAGTAATGTTTGCTTATCGCACATTCACGCAACCCCCTTTTATGAATGGTCATAGCTCCTCCTGTAACCTGTTAAATATGTGTGTTTCGCCAATCTGTTTAGTAAAAAACTCCTGTCCCACCCTTTCTTTCTTGGAAGTGCCTGCTCTTAGTCTCTGCAGGAGGCTCTGCTTCCCAGCCTGCAGATTGCAACCCATCATAAGAAATAAAGTTCTCCTTTCTAAATTTACCAATCTCGTGATTTTTTTTTTGAGACAGAGTCTCACTCTGTTGCCCCGGCTAGAGTGCCGTGGCATCAGCCTAGCTCACAGCAACCACAAACTGCTGGGCTCAAGCGATCCTTCTGCCTCAGACTCCTGAGTAGCTGGGACTACAGGCATGCGCCACCATGCCAGGCTAATTTCTTTCTATTTTCAGTAGAGACGGGGTCTCGCTCTTTCTCAGGCTGGTCTTAAACTCCTGAGCTCAAATAATCCACCTGCCTCAGCCTCCCAGAGTGTTAGGACTACAGGAGTGAGCCACCGTGCCCAGCCCCAATCTCGTGATTTTTAAGTCTACATAATTGGTGGGAAGGGTGGAATCTGCTGAGACCCAGTGTGATCATAGTCAATGCACCAGCACTTGCAAGAGCACCCTGACAGCTCAGTTGTCTCCCCTGTCGTGTTAGGGAGAGCTGGGTAACCTGTCCCCAGATCTAAGCTCTCCTGCCTTTAGGCTGAGATCACAGAGATTACTCCTTTTCTCTGCTCCCCTCCATCCAGACCCCAGAGGGGACGTCTTTGTTGGCACTGGTTTTAAGAGTCGGGGGATCATTTCAGCCGGACTCAGCTGGCCCATCAGGCTCTGTGAGGATGCTCACCCTCTACTGGGTGATGCCCTTGTTAAGTAAATGCCGTTATGGGGAACCTAGGTTCTCAGGGGATGGTCCCTGACCAGCTGCCATCAGGAACTCTGGCAGCTTACATGTTTAAGAATTATGGAGGGCCAGGCATGGTGGCTCATGCCTGTAATCCTAGCATTCTGGGAGGCTGAGGTGGGAGGATCACTTGAGGTCAGGAATTTGAGACCAGCCTCAGCAAGAGGGAGACCCCGACTCTACTAAAAATAGAAATTAGCCAGACAACTAAAAATAGAAAAAAATTAGCAGGGCATGGTGACACAGGCCTGTAGTTCCAGCTACTCGGGAGGCTGAGGCAGAAGGATTGCTTGAGCCCAGGAGTTTGAGGTTGCTGTGAGCCAGGCTGATGCCATGGCACTCTAGCCTGGCCTAGCAATAGAGTGAGACTCTGTCTCAAAAAAAAAAAAAAAAAATAGAAAAAGAAAAAGAAAATGGGAAAGGAAGTACCCGGTACAGCAAAGTTAACCATCAAGTAAACACACCCCAGGATAGGGTTACCAAAGCCAAAGAGGGGCTCAGCCTCCTGCAGTTTAGGAATGAGAGGAAGGGATGAGGAAAAGGACAGACAGGCACAGGCTTTCCTACCCACCCTTCCTCCCTCGCTATAAATTCAAGATTTCACACAAATCTTTGGTTTCTAGCAGTAAACATGGAGCTACATTCATCCATCTCCTATTAAAACAATCTCATGGCCACTTTGACATGTTCCTTGCACCTGCATAAAAGTTCCTGAGTGATGGCTGGGTGTGGTTGCTCACACCTGTAATCCTAGCACTCTGGGAGGCCGAGGTGGGCGGATCGCTCAAGGTCAGGAGTTCGAAACCAGCCTGAGCAAGAGTGAGACCCCCGTCTGTACCA
>CAUYRT010078569.1:0-13304 GCA_963574885.1 Lepilemur ruficaudatus
GCCCTAGGATCCCCTGGGAGGCAGGCAAAGTCCCTCTTTCATAGAGGAAGAAACCAAGACGAGTTTGAGTGACTGGTCTAAGGTTTTAAAACTGGGGAGGGTACAGCGGGGACCTACAGCGGGGACCTCCAGGTCACCTGGGCCAATGTCCACCTGGCAGACTGGACCACGCCGCTCTTACTCCTCCCTTGTGAGACACTGCTGGGGCCAGGAAAGGGCCACAAAACACCAGTGTCAAGCATGTCCAAGACTGACCTCAGGAACAGGAGCCAGAGGAAGAGGGGCCAGCAGGGCTTGGGCAGAGGCCATGGTGGGGACACTGGGCTATGGGTCCATGAGAAACGGGGGGGGGGGGGCAGCTGCCGAGGCCAGGGGTTAACGAGGATGGCCCTTGCGATTCACACAGAAGGAGGCGCCACCCTGCGGAGTTCTCTCCACCCCACCTTTGCTCCGGGCCGTGTCCCACCTGGTCACCAGCACAGCCTCCTGCTGGCCTCCCTGCCTCCTCCGGTGCCTGCACTGGCTCCATCTCCATCAAGAGGCAGCTGAATCTTCCCCCAAATAGTTGCCTGCTCCAAACTCTTCCGTGGCTCCCCACTACCCTAGCACAGGTTAAACTCTTCAGTGTGGCCTAGGAGAGGGCCTGCTGACCGCTGCGTCCGTCCCTTGCCTGGACAGCTGCCACTCCTGCCTCAGAGCTGGCTTCGACATCTCCTAGTGGGGAGGCCCCGCCTGACGCCCAGCCTGGGAGAGGACCCTGCTTCCCCAGCGCACCCAGAGCAGAGGCTGCGGCTGGCGGGTGGTTAATCTGGGAAACGGTCCGGGAATGAGTAAGCATGAGGGCATGGGCGGGCGGGGAGGAATGCAAGGGAGTCCTGGCATTGGCCACTGCGGGGGCAGCTGGAGCCAGTCCTGCGGGACCTTCTGAAATTCGAAACCAAGAAAATTCTATCCACCAATTTTTTTAAAAAAATTAGCTGGAAACCTGTGTCTCCACTATCTTGGAGAGTTCCTGGCACATAGCAGTCCTGGAGGAATGTTCACCCAGTGAACGAATGAATGAATGAATGAATGAAAACTCAGAAGGCCTGGTCTTGTATTACTGGAATTAGTTGTACTATTTAGGGCAAGGCACTAAAAATGTAAGCAGCCTTGATTGCCTCATCTGTAGAATGGGCAAAAGCAAACGTAAGAATGCCACCGCCGTGCCAGCCTCATCAGTGTGCTAAGGAATCAGATGAAGAGCTTATTTGCATCGTGCCTTCATTCCAGAAGCTCCCAGTGTCCTGGCCTGGGCACCTGGGCCCAGTGGTCTGTGTTGACCAGGCACAGTGGTAGCCCTGTCCCCAGAGGAGGAGGCGTGACAGCTGCCTGCTCTCCTCCCGCGAGGAATGAATGATGGCCTCTTCGCACAGACCTTGAAATAACTGTAATCCCCTGCCGGTACATACCATTTTTATTCCGCAACACTTTTATGCCTCAACTCATTTTATATTTCATGTGCCCTCTCCTGGCGTTTGGCAGCTGGTAAAATTGACGTGCAAGGACAGAGCGGGCTGGCAGGCCCCCGCCGCCCAGACTGATGGCACCCACTGCACCGGCAGATGCCAAGGGCGTGAAGGAGCACCCTGTCTCGGGAACAATTTAATGCAAACTAGGGCTCTCGGGGTGGGGGCTCAGGGCACCCTAGACCCAGCTTGTGCATCTACGAGCTCGGTGTCGGGAGTGATCGAAAGCATTTTGAAGTCCAGACAGTACCGTACCAGTGCCTGAGAGCACTCGCATGCCTGGCGTCCTCACTGTTGTTGAACGCGGAGACCAGAAATCTTACAATGACCCCCTAGGTACGGGAGTCCCAGCGCACTCTTTCCAGCATTCTCCTGTTTTTGTCCCTCTGTCTCCCCGGCTGGTCTCCCTCCTGGTCTGGCTCCAAGTGCATCACCCATAAAGATGCTCCCAGGGCTCCATCGTCAGCCCCGGCCCCCCTGCAGACCCTCAGGCCCCTTTGGCTCAGTTCAGCTTGGGACCAGAGTCCTCGCACAATCTGGACAGTCCCTTAAGTGCTGGGCTTTGGAGAGAATCCTTGGATTTTACCTTTCTAACCTCGCCCTGCATGTGGGACAACCACCTCAAACTGCACAGGTCCCCGTGTGAGCTCATGGACTCCTCCCTCCCTCCCTCCAAACCCTCCCCAGCTTCCCCGTCTCAGGTGGGACCACCACCCCTTTGCCCCAAGCAGGAAGGGAGCCGGGGGTCTTCCCGGGTCCCTCCCTCTCCTTCATCCCCACACCCAAGCCTTCCCCAAGCCCTGCCAGTCGCTCCTCCTAAAATGGTGTGGAGTCCAGCCCTGCTCCTACACAGCCCTCCTCCCGTCCCAGCACCCCTCGTCTGCAAGCCCTGCTCCTGTCCAGTCTGCCCGCCCAGGGCTCCCAGCTGTTTCTTTGGGCCCAGGGGTGCCTCACCTGGAGGGGGTCACATGGTCTGGTCTGGTCCTGAGGGCTCAGCTGTCAGAAGTCCCTAGGATCCTCCCCTGGTGGCAGCCAGAAGGCCCTCTCCTTTGCCCGAGGACAACCCCTGCCGTGTGCCTTGAGCGAGGTGGATAACCACATAGAACAGTGCACCAACTGTGCCCGGGCAGCCCAAGGCATTGCCACCAAGTGAACACCCCCTCGAAAGCAGCTCCCAGATGGAGAAACAGAACGTGGCCAGCACTCTGGGGGCTGCTGGAAAGAACACAGCCCGAAACTACTGGGGAATGAGACAGAGAATGTCCCCTTACACGGGAAACGTCAGCCACTCACTTTGCTGCAGACTCTCCCCGACCCTGGACAAGATGCCAACGCACCCAAGGGGGCCCCAGGCCACATCCAGCAGAAGGGCATCACCTGACTCTCGGCTGGGGTGCGCTGTGTCCCAGGGCTGTGATCGGGGAGGGCTCCTCCTTCTTCCCCGGGGGGAGGGAGGACAGGGCCTCTCCCACTCCAGCCCTGCTCTCCCCTCCCCTCTCAGCCTCACCTGTGCAGGGGCAGCCATTCAGGAAGGCAGAGTGGGCCCTCATGCTGGAAAGGCTCAGAGGCAAGTGGGGAGGGGGATGCCTGTGCCCAGCACCCTCCCGGGTCCTCTAGGCATGTGCTCAGGCCTTCCCAGGGCTTCCCAACGTCATCCCAGCCCCCTCCCATTTTCCACCCCGAGGCGAGCTCTTTCTTGCTCAGGGTGGTGGTTCTAGACTCACTCAGGGCCTTGGCCTGCGAGGGGACAGGCCCAGGAGATGCTGCAGGGTGAGCAAGGGTCTCCACACAGCCTCGGGCTTGGCACACCCCTGCGTAAGCTCCCACCATCCGCTGAGAAAGACACGTGGTGGGCACTGTGGTCCTGTAACACAGCCCAACCTGTCTAGTCTTGCGCCCACCTGTTCCATCATAGCCACCCGTCCCCTTTGCCTTCTCTCCCCAACCCCCAGTCTGGCCTCCGAGTCCTCTCCAAGCTCTTCCGCCAGCCAGCGCCGTGCTGAGCCGCCAGTAGCTACTGATGGCTAAATTTTCAGCTCGTTTGTTTGCAAGTCCTAAAACGGTTAAGTACAGTCGTCATTAAAATTTAAATGAAAAAAAACTTATAATTAAATAAATTATACTTAAAACAGGTAATTCTCAAAACTCATCACTTCCTAATCATTTTATTATATTTCAATGTTATCTATGTTTCTTAGGCTTATTCTCGTCTATTGCACCAGCAAGCGGGAGGAATGTACCCCAGCGAGCTACCTGTGCACGGCTTCCCAAGTGCAGGTGAGGTCCTGTCCATCGGAAGCCTCAAACTTACCCAGGTGGGGTGCCTACAGCACTTCCTCCCTCGCCCTAACTAGTGATTCTGGGTGTGGGACTCAGGCCCTGTCCATATCACTGGGTGTCCACAGCACCATGGAGTCCTCCTGCCTCCGGAGCCAGACACGCTGGGTATCCTTCTCAGATGGTCTTGGGCAGGGTGGGTCTTCTTTCCTTTCCCCAGCTCCCTGGGCTCCTAAATATTTCCACAACACTGGGTAGGCAGAGGGGACCCTAAACACCACCAAACTGAATCCCTGCTTGCCCAGGGTCTTGTGTCCAGCTGAAAATGATTTAAAGGAAATGGCGGAATGCGGTGGAGGGCAGCCTCCGCCTGAGTCTGCGCAGTGCCCGCAGGTGTCGTCCCGCATGGTGACTCCTGCCAGACCCACCCAGCCTCAATGGTGGGTCCCAGGCTGGACCAAAAGGGTCCCAGCCCCTTGACCGTCGTTTCCTCCCCCTGGTGACCATACACTTTACAAAGGTCCCGCTATCCCTGGACACTGTCCTAGGGCTCCTCCTCCCGTCCATTCCCGTCCTCTGTGAAGGGGGGACCCGCCCCTCAGTGCCGGGGTGCCAGGCCCACGAGGTCTGCTTCCCTGGTGGGAAAACCAGAGAGAGGCGTCCCAGAGGTGGACAGGCAGCAAAACCAGGGCACCGGCCTCGCGCGCCGCGAAGGCTCCGCTGCACCTGGGGCTCAAGACCAAGGCCTGGCTAGGGGTTCCCACTCTGTCCAAGCAGCCTTCACTGGGGAAGGGTCGCCCCCCTACCCCGTGCCCACGGGCTCTCGGCCGGGACAGCCTCGTTCCAGGGCCGGGCCAGAACCACCTTCCTTAGATGCGTGGGGACAGCCGAGGGGCCGGAGCGCTGGGTTGGGGAGGGCACCCTCCCGGGTCTCCGGATGGGAGCTCGGCTAATTCCTCCCAAGCGGCGTTCCAGCCTGTGGCGTTCCAGGCGCATACTGCGCGTAGGCACGCGCGTGGCTGACCCCTCCCGCGGCCTGGGGTCGGGAGAGGACGCGAGGGGGCGCGGGGCCGCGAGCCGCGTGGCTTCTGCGCTCGGTAGTCGGCGAGCTGGGCGAGCGGCACGGGCAGAGGCGGGAGCCCCGCACGCCCTCTGCGCGCCGAGCCGAGGACAGCCGCGTGCGGGCCGCGGGGTCCCTCTGGCGCCGGGAAGCGGTGGCCGAAGGACGGGCGGGCTCGCAGCCCAGGGCTCAGGGAGGCCTAAAAGCTGAGACGCCGAACGCAGGCGGCGGGGAGCCCCGGGGCTGGGGGTGAGAGGAGGCCATGGTTTTCCAAAAATGTCTCGGTGGAGCTGGCTTCTGCTCCCACCCGCGGCCAGCTGCCCAGTCCCCGCACCCAGGAGTTGCCTGGGCTCTCTGGGCTGGGGGCTCGGGGCCAGGCGGCGCAGAGAGAGGCTGCAGAATGAAGGGGCGAGTGGGAAAGGGGGGCGCGGGGAGGTGTCCGCCGTGCCAGGGCTCCAGATTGACCTCGGGAGTCTCTCGGTTTCCTTCTCTGTGCAATGGGGGTTTGGACGAAGAGCTTCCCAGGCGTTTTTGGGGACGCCCCTCGGGCCCTGGCAGGAAGCCGCGAGCAGGCGGGAGCCCAGGCGGGAATCCGGAGAGGTGAGCCCCGCGGCGCCGCTGTCCGGAAAAAGGCGCGAGCGCGTGGGTGTCTGGGCAGAGTGTCTGGGAGTAAAGTGCCAACGTACGGAGCCTCCCGGGAACGACGCCCCCGTCCACCTCTGGGAGCCCTCCCACTGGCTTTCAGGCCGAGAAGTGGGACAAGCCAGGCGTACGGGAACGGAAGAGCCAACGTGCACAGGCGGACACACTCGGGAACACCCAGACGCGCGCTCGCGCCTCTGCCAGGAGAAGGTGCTGGGCGCGGACGGCTCCCCCCGCGGGCCCCTGCCGAGGCGCCGCTAGCTCCGCGCCTCCCCCCGAGGCCGCAGTGAGCGTACAGCCTGGCGACGCCGTCTGCCCGGAATCGGTCGGCTCCGCTGGCAGGAAAGGCTGGATCCGCCAGCGCGGCCTCCGAGAAGCGCCTCCTGCCACCCCCCCCCCCCGACGTTGCCAGGTCCACGAAGCAGGGGGGCTGGGGGAGGGAGGCGCAGGAGAGCGAGAGCCAGATTGTGGGAGGTCCCCAGACCCGAGGTGTTTAGTGGTTTTTCAACACAAGCACATCTAAGAAATGTGCCGCGGCCCACTGACCCCCTCTCCGGACTTAGCGGCGGCGCGAAGCCCCGCTCCGCGGTGCTGACCGCCGGGCGCGCAGGTGTTGACTCTTTGAGTCCCCAAGGGTGCTCGGCGCGGCCGGGTGAGCCGACCGAATTCTGCCTCCCAGGTCCGCCGTGGTCTCCCACCGCCCGGAGCTCCGTCGGAGATCTGGGGATACCACGCAGGTGGCCCATCCTCGTGTCGGGGGCCTGGCCTGACCTCCTCCTTCTCCTGGGCTCTCGGAGCCTTTGGGGAAGCAGCCCGGGCCCAGGCGGGGGCGGGCCGGGGGGAGGGAGAGGAGGGGCTGCGCAGGCTCTCGAGGCAGCCCCTGTCGCGCCCGGGTGCGACCCCCGCCGCGCCGCGGCCGAGCCGCAGACAATTAAAGCGGGATTCCTCCCCCGCTGACGTCGGCGGCGCGAGGCCCCTCCCGCGGCGGCATAAAAGGCTCGGGCTCCGCAGCGCAGGCAGCAGTGGGGGCCCGAGAGCGCGGCCGAGAGCACCGCGCAGCGCGGCGCCCAGAGCGCGGGCCGCCCGCCGAGCGACAGCCGAGTCGGTCCCAGCCGGAGCCGAGCCCCAGCCGCGCCGCGCCGGCCCGGAGCGCCCGGTGCCCGCAGCCATGCCGGCCGGCCGCGCCGCGCGCACCTGTGCGCTGCTCGCCCTCTGCCTCCTGGGCGGCGGGGCCCAGGATTTCGGGCCGACGCGCTTCATCTGCACCTCGGTGCCCGTGGACGCCGACATGTGCGCCGCGTCCGTGGCCGCCGGCGGCGCCGAGGAGCTCCGGAGCAACGTGCTGCAGCTCCGCGAGACCGTGCTGCAGCAGAAGGAGACCATCCTGAGCCAGAAGGAGACCATCCGCGAGCTGACCACCAAGCTGGGCCGCTGCGAGAGCCAGAGCACGCTGGACACGGGCGCCGGCGAGGCCAGGGCGGGAGGCGGCCGCAAGCAGCCCGGCTCCGGCAAGAACACGATGGGCGACCTGTCCCGGACACCGGCCGCCGAGACGCTCAGCCAACTCGGGCAAACTTTGCAATCGCTCAAAACCCGCCTGGAGAACCTCGAGGTCCGCGCGCGCCACGGTTCCCCGGGCTCTCGCGCCCCTCTGCCCTCCCCCGCCCCGTTCCCGACCTGGCCGGGTACCCCCCACCCTTACCCAGCAGGGCCGTGCCGCCGGGCCGGCGCCTCCCCGAGCCTGCGGGGCCCCTTGGGCGGCCACTGGCCCCGGCTCCCCCCGCCAGGCCGCCCCCGCAGTCGCCCCGAGGGGACCGCGCCACGGGCCTCCCGCATGGTCCCGCTCTTCGCATAACGGTGTGGTTTCCTCCGCCCTTGCACCCCCGCAGCAGTACAGCCGGCTCAATTCCTCCAGCCAGACCAACAGCCTCAAGGATCTGCTGCAGAGCAAGATCGATGACCTGGAGCGCCAGGTGCTGTCTCGGGTCAACACCCTGGAGGAGGGCAAGGGGGGCCCCCGGAACGACACGGAGGAGCGGGTCAGGATCGAGAGCGCCCTGACCTCCCTGCACCAGCGCATCAGCGAGCTCGAGAAAGGTAATGAGCGCCGAGGGGACTGCCGCCCTCCTCCCTTCCGCACCCCTGCAGCCCTTCCTCGACCCCACGCCCCTCCCCAGGTCTGGGCTCCCAGCTGGTGTTCCGCCAAGGCTGGGCCCCGGTAGGGGACTTCACGGGAAAGGGAGACAGAGAGGAGGAAGGGATGGCAGGGTCCTGGCATTGAGACACACTTACACACTCACTGGGTTTTTGAAGTCTGATTTGTTTAATCTTCAGTAACTTTGCACAGTATATGTGGCCGGCCCATCCTTACCCTCCCTGGTTGACAAAGCCTCTCTCCAGCCAGTCCCCACCCCAGCTGGGTGCTGCCTGGGGCTGGGTCCTCTGGGCCCCCAGCCCAATTGGGCTACTGAGCACATTTCCTGCCAGTTCCCTGGTGCCCTGGCATCCTCCTAGGATCTCCAGGTTTCCCCCCCACACTCAACTGCCCCCAGGCCCCCTTGAGGTCGCTCGCTGAGGTTTTCTCTTCTCAGTGACCCAAGGGGCATTCTTCTGCCCCCGAGGTTCCCCAGTGGCCAGCTCAGGCCAGGCAGGGCTCTCACGCTGGACACATGGGTGAGCTTCAGGCTCCGACTTGAAGTTGCAGAAATCAAACAAGGTTGTAAAAGGGGGAGGGGGCGCCCTGTTGGGGCAGGGCCACGTGACCCTGCTCAGACCGCAAAATGTGCCGGACAGATTTAAACAGTGCCATCTTAAGGCGTGTTATGTAACTGAAAAACAGATCAGGGGAAGGAGGGACCTCGGGAAGGAGGGGGAGGGAAGGAGGGGCGATGGGGGGATGAACAACACCCTGGAGAGAGGCCAGGGGCCGGATCTCCCCCCTGGCAGTCCTGAATCAGTGGGGGCAGCGCAGGGGTGCTGCACGGAGGGGGCCAGCCTGCTCTGCTCCCCGACAATTGGCTTAGAAGGGGAGGGGTGCTGGCCCAGCAGGGTGCCTTCTAGAAATAATTCTTGGCCTGGGGAACTGGTTTCTTCCTGAGCGCTCTGGCAGGACCACAGGTGCACACCCGGAATCTGGCCTGGGCGTGTGCGTGTGTTCCTGGGCTCTGCGACTGGCAGCAGTGCCCATTGCCGGACTGGAACATTCTCCTGGAGTCCGTCACACCATGCCATGGGTTGGGGGGGTCTTTCCCTGGTGACACTGGCCAGCAGGGGGAAGCTGGTGGCTGGGTAAGGGGGAGGCTACCTGGCCAGGGCCTGAGTTTTCAGGAAGCTCACCTGAGACTGTGGCCTCATCCTCAAAGCAGTCACCTTGGGGAGCCCCTGCTCCCAGAATGCCAGCGGGGAGGGGCTGACTCTCCCTCCTGAGGGGTGAATGGGGTTCTGGAAACAGCCGAGTCCTCAGGAGTCGGATGAGTGACCGGGCTGCAGCCTGCCTCAGCCTCGAGGGGGTTGTCTTGGGTGAGGGTCTGAGAGAAGAGTCCAGGATGAGGGGCTCTGAGCTCTGTCACCTCCTAGAATGAGGGCGGCCCCTGAGGGGAGCTGGCCTCGTTCCTCCTTCCTCCATGGCCACACCTTCTCGGTTGGTTGACAGGGTGTGCACTGCCCTGACGGCGCCCATTCCTTCCCCGCGCCCACCATGCAGTGCAGGTGTGGGTGCCCACAGCCTGCCACAGTCCCCAGGGACAGTGCTGTGTGGGAGTGATAGCCAGCCAGGCCCGGAGCGCAGAGACCTTGGGTCAGCTCTTTCCCTGGCTGGCCCTGCGCTCGGGGGCAAAGCACTTGACCTCGGGGAGCCACCCCCTCTGCGTCCACAGGATGGAGACCAGAGCCTGCCTGGTCCGAGTCACAGGGCTTGGCAGGAACGACAGCCGCTGAGATACCAATGAGCACTTTGTCAAGGTGCAGACGTCAGGATGTGTCCTGTCCTCCGCAGGTCAGAAGGACAACCGCCCTGGAGACAAGTTCCAGCTCACGTTCCCGCTGCGGACCAACTACATGTACGCCAAGGTGAAGAAGAGCCTGCCTGAGATGTACGCCTTCACCGTCTGCATGTGGCTCAAGTCCAGCGCGGCACCGGGGGTGGGCACGCCCTTCTCCTATGCTGTGCCTGGCCAGGCCAATGAGCTGGTCCTCATTGAGTGGGGCAACAACCCCATGGAGATCCTCATCAACGACAAGGTAGAGCCCCTGTCCCCCGCCCGGGCTCGCGGGCCGGCAGGGCAAGCTGTGTGTCCCGCATGCCCGCGCAGGGCTGTGGGGCCTCACGTGCTGCTGGGGCCCCAAGAGAAGCGTTTGCCAGACGGGACGGGGGCGGGGTGCAGGGTGCAGACTCTTAGAGACCAGGGAGAACTGGAACCTTCCTAGACCTGGGGGGGGGCCTCCTTGGGTGGAGGCTGGAGACGGCGGAGAATGATCGTGGTGCAGATCCCACCCCTCCCACTGCTGTGATCCCGACGCCTCCTCTGCCAGCTGGCCTGGCACCGGCTCTGCGCCCCCAGAGCTGGGGCCCATAGCTCCGCGAGGGTGGCAGAGGTGCCCCTAGAGATCTTTCCCGAGTCCAGAGCTATCGCACTCAGCCCCCACCGCGTCACAGGAGGCTGCCAGGGCCGTGTGAACCTTGGCAGAGGTAGCACCGGGCAGCCCCTCCCTCCAATGAACTCTTCTCCAGAATCGGCTGCCGGCTTTCAGACGCCCTCTGTGCCACGCCCGCGGTGGGAGCACCTGGCTAAGTCCCTGGTTCCTGACACTGTGCCCCCAGAGAGGGTTGTGCCTCTCTGGGTCCCGTTTCCCAAGTGGAGGAGGTGTGAGGGTTCCTTTCCTCACTCTCTGCGTCTGTGTCCTTCCTTTCCTGCCTGGATGGAAGAGGAGGAGTGAAATTCCAGGCCGGGGGCTGGTCTGAGCTTTAAAAGGCACTGGGCTATGTCCCTGTGGCGTCTCTCAGGTCCTCCGCAAAGGCCTGCCACGCTGTAGAGCTAGCGGCCCTAACCGCTAGACACGGGTGTTGGACAAGAGAGGAGAGGCCAGCTAGGAGACCCCGGGGGGCGGGGGTGTGGGGGGACTCAGACTCAGGACCTGTCTCCATGCGGGGCCTTGCGCTGCAGACTAGCAGAGGGAGGAGGGCGCAGGACGGAGGAGAGCTGTACCCTTCGACCTCCGCGGCCCTCTTGGCAAAGCACTGCGTTTGCTATGGGGCTCCACGGGCCGCCTGTGGACGGGCTGCAGGGCAGGTGCTTCGAGAATTCAGTAGCGGTTCTGGATGTTTGTTTGGGAAGTGGAGATAGAAGAACATCAGCTGGGGCAGCAGAGACAGTGATCCGAGTCCCCGCACCCATGGCCTGGTGTGCCTTGTCCTCCCTCCCAGGTGGCCAAGCTGCCCTTTGTCATCAACGATGGCAAGTGGCACCACATCTGCATCACCTGGACCACCCGGGACGGGGTCTGGGAGGCCTACCAGGATGGCACCCAGGGCGGCAGCGGGGAGAACCTGGCGCCCTATCACCCCATCAAGCCCCAGGGCGTGCTGGTGCTGGGCCAGGAGCAGGTACTGGCGCTGCCCGCGGGCCGGAGCCGGGGAGGGCGGCGGAAGTGGTTTCCCAGCATAGCCCGGGAGCAGGTTACGCAGCAGTTTGGGCAGCCCCCTGTCCTGGGCCGGCCTGCTCAGGAAGTTCGAGCAGGAGTGAGCTTCCTTTCCATGCTCTCAGTAGCTGGGAAGGCCAATCCTGCTTTTAGCGATGAATAATTTAGTGCCTGTGAAGTGGTTTGTCTCCCCTTGGGCACCTGGGAGGGAGGTGGAGGGGCGGAGCAGCCAGGCTGGCAACGAGTGCCACCTGGGCAGGGCCCAGACCCTGTGCCCATGGCCTCTGCAGACCCCTCACGCACTGGCCGGGCCGGCTGCAGGACAGGTGCCGCGGGACAAGATTCCCGGGCAGAGGCGGTCAGCACCATCCTCGTCCCTGGGCTTCTTCAGGGGAGGGCTGGACGCAGAGGGGGGTCCCCAGTCCGGCCCCCAGATCACCCCACCTCCACCCTCACCCTCTGCTTTTCTCTGAAGGACACTCTGGGTGGCGGGTTTGATGCCACCCAAGCGTTCGTGGGCGAGCTGGCCCATTTCAACATCTGGGACCGCAAGCTGACCCCAGGGGAGGTGTACAACCTGGCCACCTGCAGCTCCAAGGCCCTCTCTGGCAACGTCATCGCCTGGGCCGAGTCCCACATCGAGATCTACGGCGGAGCCACCAAGTGGACATTCGAGGCCTGTCGCCAGATCAACTGAGGGCTTCAGGCCAGGGCCGAGGCCCCCACGCCCGCCGCCCCTGCTTGTGCAGTGATGACCCGCCCGTCTCCTCTCTCCCCTCCCCCAGGAATGAGCCGAGGCCGTCGCCCCTGCACACGCCCCTGCACACGCACACGCACACAGCCTGGTTCCGTCCTCCTCGTGCACGTGAAGCAGCCCGGCTCCCCTCTGTCCCCGAGGACACCCACTTCTCTCTAGGAGCCGGGACTGTCTCTCAGGCGTGCCCCATTCATAGCTAGAGCAGGCGGCCGCGGCGTCTCGACGATGCAGAAGTAGGTGAGAGGGTGTGTGTGTCTGTGTGTGTCCACGTGTGTGCGTTCGAGGGCGGCCGGGGGAGGATTTTTCGTTCAGGAAGAAGGATTTCGATTCCTTCCTTCTTTGTGGCTTTAGGAGATCTCACGATGGGTCAAAAATCCGTCTACGCCAGCTGGGTTGGCTCCCGCGTGCCTTGGGGCTGGTGCACCCTCTCCAGCACACGCGTTTGTCTTCATTTGCAACCCTTTTTCTGAGTGACAGATCTCTATATTGATATAATAAATGTCTTTTAGTGGTTTGTTAAAGGCCAGGGGGCGTCTCCACAGAGAATTTGTGTCTTGTGCTAGAGGCAGATTCTCTCTGAAGGTTGCAGGCTGACTGGCCTGGGGCAGGGGTGGGCGCTGGGGTGGGCCCGGCAGCCTGTACCCAGCCCAGCCTCTGGCCCTGGCCTGCCGGCCTCCCTGCACCCCTGGAGGCTGGGGTCCGTCCCCTCTTCCAGCGTCCAGTGCTGTGCTGCGTCAGCCCAGGTGGCGCTGAGAGCGAGTGTCCCACTCACGGCCGGGAAGCCAGGGCGCAATACTCTCCGCGTTTGCCTCTGGTAGTGCGAGACCAGGGTCTAAAAGAGGGATCCTTTAGACAAGGGAACCCACATTCTGATTGAGACCCAGGCACACAGGGCCACTGAGGCTTGAGCCATTGATGGGAAGGTCCTCCTGGTGGGACTTCGGACAGCCATATCCCGACCCCAGTACACCCCGGGCCAGGGGGCTTGTTCAGACCTCTCCGAGAGGTGGGGGCTCTACAGACCTCTCTCGTGGAGCCAGGCCTGGCCCGGGTGGGGGCCTGAGACCCACTGCCCCATCTCACAGTGCTCACCCTATAGCAGACCCCAACCTGTGACCAGCCAGTGGCACTGAGACCTGCCCGGTGTCCGGAACCTTTGACTTTTTTGTTCCCCATGAAAAGCAACATGAACATTTCCTTCTAGCCCTCCCAAGGAGGGGAGCAATGTATGTGTGCGTGTGCGTGTGCGTGTGCCTGTGCTCGGGTGTTGAGGGAGAGAGAAACCGTTCGGAGGGGCACGATGCCCGTGCAGGGCGAGCTCCCTGCTTTGTTGTGTCATCTGCTGGTCGCACGCCCCGAGGGCACCCTGGACTCTGTCTCCAGGAGTCTAATTAGCAAAAGGCTGACAAGGCTTTCTAGAAAT
>CAUYRT010078572.1:0-32578 GCA_963574885.1 Lepilemur ruficaudatus
AGCCTGGAGTTCAGCCAAAGCTCTGAGCTGGGGGCCTCAGTTTCTCCCTGTGTGAGCCTCTCCACAGACTGCTTGGACTTTCTCATAGCATAGTCACTAGGCTTCAAAAGCTAGCATCCCAAAAGAACATGGCAGAAGTACACTAGATTTTTCTAACTTGCCTCAGAAGCCATGTGGTGTTAATTTCACCGTACTCTATCAGTCGAGATGGTCGTGAAGGCCCAGCTAGGTAGGGCCTTCAAGACATGGATTCTAGTTCTTGATAAGGGAATGATAAGGTCCTAGAAAACATGGAATTAAAGATATTTCTGTGATTCGTTTTGAAAATAAAATCTGCCACACTTGATATGTGACCTTGAGCTAAACTCTGTAGATGGCAGTTTCCTCATTTATAAAATAAAGAGATGAACTAGAAACAATGAATTCCAAACTAGGAATTGCGGCAGCAGCATCAGAGGAGATGACTGACAGTTCAGAGACACAGGCACCGTCACAGCCCCATGGAATCCCAATCTTGTGGAGGGGAACCCAGTTCATTATGTTGCTAACTAAGACTCAGATATGACCAATCCATGGGCTGACAGTTAGGAGACACTGAACCATATAATCTTTAACATCTCTGCCTAGTGTAAAAATGTTGACTCTAGTATAAAAGGCAAGGTACTTAATCTCTTTTAGCCTCCTGTAACTCATCCATAAAATAGATTTAATAGGGAGGGGCATGCTTAAAATGTATTTGGGGATGGGAATTAGGGGTCTCAATAGGGGGAAGGAAATCCTCTAAAACTGATTTATGTGAATAGCTGTATAACTTGGTAACTTTACTAATAACCATTTAATTGTACATTTAAAATGGAGTAAAGGCATGATATGTAAAGTACACTTCAATAAAGAAAAAAAATTGATTTTTTCCCATCACCAAAAAAAAAAAAAATTGGTTTAATAAAACTCACCTGAAATAGTTACTGCAAGGTGCAAATATGATAATGAATATAAAAGACCAAAGAAAATGCCTTCCATAGTGTAAATAATAAATGGTGACTAGTACTGTGTGTGTCGGAAAAGCATTGCTGCAATTAATATTTGCAAATCCTTTCCTATGTATAAACCCCTATACTAGCTGACATACCTAAGGGAAAGGAAAGAGAAATCAGCAAACATACATATATCAAAGGAAATAAAACATAGTCATAAATGCAAAGTGGTGGCACAAGAAAGACACAAAGATGTAGCCAAATCGCCAGTATGATGCTCTCATGCAAATCTGTGGCTTCTGTGTCTGGCTGTTACCTTCCACTACACTGTGGGGGGGCAAAGGCCCATTTCTCTAAAACATGGAGAAACTATGCAGCAGTACATCCTCAGCACATTAATAAATGTTCAAAGGGAAAAACAAAGGTAGTAAATGAATTCATTCAATAAATATTTACTAAGCAGCTACCATGTGCCAGATACTTTTCTTGGTCCTGGAGATGGAAGAGTGAGCACAATAACCACGATTGCCTATTGCTGCAGACAAGGTTCCTGCCCTTATTTTATCAATTGTAAATTGTAGAATTTGAACTGACTTTAATGTTAGTCAAAAATTAGAGAGAAATGCATGTTTCTAAACAATAATGTTGCTACCCTCCAGTTTAGCCACCTGTAAAGTATATTTTCTCTTTAATTCCTCACAAAAGTATCAAGAAAACTTTAGGCCGGGTGCGGCGGCTCACGCCTGTAATCCTAGCACCCTGGGAGGCCAAGGCGGGAGGATCATTTGAGCTCAGGAGTTCAAGACCAGCCTGAGCAAGAGCAAGACCCTGTCTCTACTAAAAATGGAAACAAATTATATGGACAACTAAAAATATATATACATAAAATTAGCCAGGCATGGTGGTGCATGCCTGTAGTCCCAGCTACTTGGGAGGCTGAGGCAGGAGGATCGCTTGAGCCCAGGAGTTTGAGGTTGCGGTGAGCTAGGCTGACGCCACGGCACTCTAGCCTCACTCTAGCAACAGAGTGAGATTCTGTCTCAAAAAAAAAAAAAGAAAGAAAGAAAGAAAACTTTATTTCTAACATACTTATTTTGGGGGAAGGAATCTTAAGGAATTTCTGTATATGTGTGTTTGTTTGTGCCTGTGTCAGTGTGTGTGTTTAATACTTTCAAGTCCTTGAAAGTCTCTTGACCTACATGCAGTGATAACCTCTTTATTGTTGGAGATATATACATATATTTAATTTTTGTTTTAACTCACAGGTTGCTTGGAAGTGGTTTTGGTGAGAATGTGCCGTGCCTTCAACCCATTAAACAACACTGTTCTGTTTGAAGGAAAATATGGAGGAATGCAGATGTTCAAAGCCTTAGGTAAGTTTCCCTTTGACGAGGACACAATTTTATTAGCTACCATCAGTTTCTCCACTTAGACTGAAATTGAAAAATGAAATCCCTTGGCTCTTCAATGGAAACTTGCATCTCACTATTCTATAAGAGTTGGGCCAGGTCAGCTTCCCGTCCAGGTAAGCCTCTCCTCATCTGACAATTGTGGCTCCTAATATAAAAGGAAGGAGAGAAATGCGGACCCTATTGAGACCAAGCCCATTGAGATCTCATTCAGAAATAAACGAAGATTAGCACTAAAAGAGCCGGGCTGCATTGTAGGTCATTCTTTGTAGAATCAGCTTGTCTTTCACCTCCTAGTTTACTGCTTCACAAAGTATATTAAGTTTTTTATGTCAATTCATAGTCATGAGTTAAGATACTTAATTAAAAGAAGAGCTCCTTCACTTGTTTCTCACTGAGAACACTTAATTCATGAAGTGCTGGGAGCACAGATAGAGTTGGTGCCAACCTGTCCCAAATGATCCCCAGACCATTCTTGCAGGAGAGCACTGAAAGAGTTAGTCTTTGTTTGGAACTGTTGCGTATCATCCCATCCAGTCGTCAGGGCACAGCATGGATAAGAACATTAGCAAAGATGGGCTGATGCCAGGAAAGGTTTTAACGATTGATAGTGCCATTTGTTCCATATCCTGCCCACAGACACCAAAGAAGGCCACTGCCCTTTTGCCTCTTGTGCTGTTAGTTGATATGGCAGCCAGCAGCAAGTCCATCGGGCTGGCAGTGTTTCCCTTCTACAGTTGATACACATCCATGTCATCTCCAGGGTTAGATTTTCAAGAAAGGAGGAAAAGCCTTGGCAAGCAACCTCAGTATATTTCCAGCTTCATCAAATAAACATTTACCAGGGATCAGTATAGAGATGCAACATTATTTTGCCAAAATTCACAATGGCTAAGCAACTGACCTCTGATCCATTCATTAGAAAATAAAAATAAACTCTAGCTCCTCAATCAAATTTCCAGGGAAATTACCAAATTGAAAGATACCCCATCTCTGTTCCATAAGATGCTCCTAACATCTCAATCTGAAGCCCCTGAACACCCTACATTGCTAGGTTCAAGTGCCACCAAGACCGACAATCCTCAGCCCCTGTACATAATGTTTTAGGTTTCCTTTAAATACTATCTTTATTATAAAAGATCCCAAATCGCTTATTTAAGATTGTTTAGTTGGAAAAAATTTCAAATGTATAGGATTAGATTCAGGTTATGTATTGTCAGCCAGATGTCACACTGGACACACACAGTGTCAACCTTCCCCTCATTTTTTAATGTTAACTTCAATTACCTTGTGAAGATTTTACCCAATTTCCTCATTCTATAATTAATATCAAGCCATTTTTTTTTCATGGTGAGGAACTTAGACATATCTTTTCTAGATGTCCAGTATGCAAATCTTTGAATAACTTCTTGACTTGTTTTACTCATGTCTTGTTCCAATTTCAAACATTTTCAATTTTCCTTCTTCCTTTATAGGTTCTGATGACCTAGTGAATGAAGCATTTGACTTTGCAAAGAATTTGTGTTCCTTGCAGCTGACAGAGGAAGAGATTGCATTGTTCTCATCTGCTGTTCTGATATCTCCAGGTAGGGAGGTCTCAGGTGCCTTACCTTTTTTTTTAAGCTTGTTTTACTGTCTTTAACATTGATTACACCTACCTAAGCCAAAGTGTTCAGGAGAAACTTTAAAAGAACTGTCATTTTCTTTAGTAAGCTTTTGATATCTTTGGATAATGCAAAGGAAAATAGCCTCAAGTTTATTAAAATGACCAATTTTGTCCCAAAAGCATATGGTTAGGGGCCAGTTCAGATTCAGATAAACAAAATTGTTGCTTAACAAATAAATGAAGACATATAGTGCCCTGGGTTACAGCTAAGTTCTGTTTTGACTTTAAGAATAAAGTACATGGAAAATAAATATCTAGTAGGGTGAGACTCCGTAGAAATGTACCTAAAAGAAAGATCCAGGATAAGGACTTAAATAAGTAAAAAGTACACTTTCTCCTCTTTAAATGAAACCTCTTTCATTGGCTTTTCCTCCCAAATTAGTGTTGGTGTGCTCACTTCAGGCAAATGAATGCTGATGCTTATTTTTTATCAATACAGCTGAGCCTTGAACAAGGCAGAAGTTAGGGGAACTGACCCCCATATAGTCAAAAACTCAAGTATAACTGCTGATTCTCCAAAAACTTTGCTAATAGCCTACTGTCACCCAGAAGCCTTACCAATAACATAAACAGTCGATTAACATATATTTTGTATGTTATATGTGTTATATTTATTCTTGCAATAAGGTAAACTAGAGAAAAGGAAACGTTATAAAGAAAATCATAAGGAAGAGAAAATGTATTTACTATTCATCAAGTGGAAGTGGATCATCATAAAGGTCTTCATCCTCGTCATCTTCACTTTGAAGTGGCTGAGGAGGAGGAGGAAGAGGAGGGGTTAGTCTTGCTGTCTCAGGGGTGGCAGAGGAGGAAGAAAGTCCACCTACAAGTGGACCCGCACAGTTCAAACCTGTGTTTTTCAAGAGTCAGCTGTATCAGGAGCTTTAAAAGGAGGTGAGGATAGCAGAGGGGGAAATGGCTCCTACTAAAGGCTACCTGGTGGAAGAGAAGAATCTCAGACGTGGATGTGGACACTCCAGTACCAGCTCTGTCACCATTCATCTGTGTGACCTTCAAGACCTCATCTATAAAATAAGAGGGTGGACCTCATAATAACTAAGACCTCTACCAGATCTAAAATGCAAGAAAATACCAAAAAGTTTTCAAGTAAGTCAAGGCATGATGCTTATGGATCAACTAAAAATTGTAGCAATACTTTTTAAAAGTATATGTGCAGCCAAATTTTTGAAGGAAAATAACACAAAGTAAAGAATAAGCAGTAATAAAAATTTTTAAAAATAAAAAATTATATGCCAGCTTGAAATATAATGATAAATAATTATAATAATAATAATATCACAATGATATGATAATAAATACATGGCTCCTTCTTCAACCAGCATGAGAATTCAGTCACTGACTCAGCTACTGTTTGGTTAGATTTTGAGTCAAGGGATATCAGCATCATTTACAGCTCCCTATTGAAACAAAACACACTCCCCACTACATTTCTTTTTTTGAGATAGGATCTAACTGTCACCCAGGCAAGAGTGCAGTGGGGTCATTGTAGCTCACAGCAACCTCAAACTCCTGGTCTTAAGTGATTCTCCTGCCTCAGCCTCCAGAGCACCTGGGACTACAGGTGTGCACTACCAAGCCCAGCTAATTTTTTTATTTTTTGTAGAGACAGAGTCTCACTCTTCTTGATATATGATCATATCATCAGCAAAGAGTGATAGTTTGTCTTCCATTTTCCCCATTTGGGAGTCTCACCCTTACTCAGGCTGGTCTCGAACTCCAGACCTCAAGTGATCATCCCCCCTTGGCCTCCCAGAGTGCTAGGATTACATGCATGAGCCCCTGTGCCCAGCTCCTGCCTAATTTTTAAGGTTGAGAGACTCATTCCTTCTGTAACCCATTTATATCTAGAGACTACATCTCCTTTCTTATATGCTAATATATTTTTCCATTTGGCTGGAAGAAATCAATCTTACCTGTGATGTAAGATTACATCTTATACCTTTGACATGTCATTCTAGGTATATTTACCAACAACACCAACCTCTATACTTTTTATCTCTTAGGCTTTATTACTCCTAATATGATCATTGATGGTCTTATCAGGGTTTTTCAAATTGGCTGCTGTTTTTTATTTAACCACTTTATCAAAAATGGAAATTAGTTCTCACATAGAGTGTTTTTACTAACAGTTTCTTTTATGGCTCTGTCTAAAATCAAGCTGTTCCTCTGGGCCTTTTTTTTTTTTTTTAAACCCTAGAAAGTTTCCCAGGACTGGAAGCACAAAGATAGACAGAAGAAGTGACAAGAAACACTTATTTCTGATAGCAACCATATGCCAAATAATTTTCCTTCTACCATTTTCTCAGTGCATGTCATTATTTCCCTTGAGAATAATTCAATAGAAGACTAAATGTAAGCCTATGGGTCTATGGATGGGGGAGATGATTTTACGCTGGTTCCTCCTAGTTCAAAGGAAGCATTAAAAACAGTCACTCTCTTCTTTGGGTATGTGTGTGGCAAATCAGTAAATGTCAAGCAGCAAATATTTAAGACATGAAATATTAAATCTGAATGATCTGTGAAAATGACGGCCCCAGAAGAAGGCTAGCCTGTTCCTTACTAGTTAGAAATCAGCGGAGCTGTTCAGCCTTTTTCTGGAAAGAACATACTATCACCATCAAATTCTGAGGAGTTTGGAAGCATGAGATTTGGCTCACTCTACCCAGTGGGGAATCTTCCAGTGCTGGTAGCAGACCCACACGGAGAAGCTTCAGCAACTCCAAATACCTTCTTTGGCACCCTGCCTTAGGGCCATCCTTAAAAAGAGAGGGAAGACAGATTTCCAGCCTGTGTAGGCTCCATCTCCTGCTAGACAACCCCACCTTCTCCGGGTTCTCGACATAAGGGCCACTGTCTATTCAGCTCCAAACAGCTTAGGGGAGGGAGAGGGAGAGAAACTTAATTTATTCTGATTGACAATTGTCACTGAAGGCTTTTTGTACTCACTTACGTAAGGGTTTGCTTAACTGTTGGCTGGACTTGTCCTCGCCCTGTCTAGGATTACAGAATCGAGTTTCTCACCTGACCTGAACTGTGTTCAGGAGGATCAGGTCCAAGTTCTTTTCCATGAGTATTTGTTCAGTATTTGAAGATTCCAGGTGTCTCTTCATTGAAGGTCCAACCTGAGGCACTGATGCTGGGCTGAATTTTGTCACCATGGTATATAAAGCTTCGAGGAAGAAAGGAAGGAAGTAGGGAGGGAAGGAGAGAGGGATGGAGGGAAGAGAAGCAGTGTGTGAAGGAGAAAGGAAGGAAGAAAAGGATGGAGGAAGAAAGAAACGGAAGGAAAGAATGAAGGGAGAGAAGGAGGGAGGGCAGAACTATCCTACCCACCATGTAAAAATTCAATATGGAAAACCAGGACTCAGGAGTAACTTTTTGAAATTGGTTCATGTTCATGCTACATAAATTATAACATAGCTTCAGCTTTATTATCTGATGACAGAATAAGCTGAGAAAAGGAAAAGGGATCCTGAAACCAAAAATATTTCTATATAATAGACTTTCTTCACTTATATAATTCACTTTCTTTATAAATTGCTAACTTCTGTTTTGAAAGAAAATCTAAGCATATGTCCAAAGAAAGAATGAGAGATGTAAATTGTCATGGACAATAAGAAAGAAGGACAGAGCTTGTTTGAATCATTGTGTCCTTTCTTCCAAACTGATTTCCTATGTCATTAAATTGTGTATTGCTGGCATCAGGGTATTGCTCATATTTATGTTTTACACAAATAATGACATAACTCCAGAAGCAATTTAGAACTAAGTAATTTGAAGTGGGTCTGAAACTCAGCACTGACACTTGTTGGTAAAATAAAACAGCTTATGTTCTCTCCTCTTCTTATCTATTCCTTTTCCTTTGTCAGACCGAGCCTGGCTGATAGAACCAAGGAAAGTCCAGAAGCTTCAGGAAAAAATATATTTTGCACTTCAACACGTGATTCAGAAGAATCACCTGGATGATGAGACCTTGGCAAAGGTAGGTCCTCAGATCACAGAACCACTATCATCAAGAGGGGACTGTGAGCAAAGGGGGCCTGGTTAGGAACCAAGGGAAATTTCTCAGCAGCAACAATTCCTGACAGTTTCCAAAGGCTCCATCGATTTTGAGGTGTGCCTTTTAAGAAGGAGACTAGTTAGATTGTAATAGAGAGGAGAATGGCTTTTTAGAGAAGGGTGATAATGATAGATCTGAACCCAAGGTACAGGAAGACAAATCAAAGGAAACTGAGGGTGTTTCATGAGAAGAACAAAAGCTTGGAGCAAGGAAACAAGCCTTCAAAATTCATATGTGAAGAAAGAGAAGAGTTTGTGCCAGTTCGGGACTCAGATCTGGGCAAAAGTTAAGAGTGGGTAGATATTTATTCAAAATAAGGAAAAACCGTCAAACAATGAGAATTGTTGAACAGAGGGGTGGACTGCTGCATGTCTATCAGTGCTCCCTGTCACTGGTCAGATTCTAGTAGATACTGCCTGTTCACCCCTCAGCTGGGTTATGAATTGGCAGTCCTACCCAGAGTGGAAGAATAGCCTGATAACTCTTAAATTTCCCTCCAATGCTAATCTCTTCATGCAGGACTTGCCTTGAGGTTCTTTCAAAACGGTGAAGTATCCTATGGGCAAAATGCATGCAACATGCCACCAATTTCTGGATTCAGCTTAATTAAGAATCATGATCTTTAAGAAGAGTATTAAGAAAAATTATTTACCAAAATAAAATAATCACAAAAGAAAGAAATAATTTTCAATGTTTGATATTCTGCATGATTTTATATCTTAAGAACTAGAATTTTTAGAGGGTAAGAAACTAGGAAATTGAGCTTATTCTTGGATAAAGATGATAGGAATCCTACTCTTTGTATTTTTATCATTAAAACCTTCCCACTCTGCCCTTGAAGTTCTTTATTTTAAAAAGGGGGAGGGTAAAGACTCTATTTGAAGACACCGTCAGATTTTACTTTGCACGTACAGAGCTCTGCTATAAAAAAAACCGCATGAGTTAAATATGCTGCTTCATTATGGTAACATTTTGTCAAAATTAACGCATCACTAGGAAGAACATTTCCACACCGTGGAGCGATAGTTCTCTTTGACGTAACTTTTCACTTATTATGTGGTCAAGGACAGATCACCTGCTCTGTGCACCTCAGTTTTCTCCCAGTCAGGAGCAGAATTTCAACATGCTTTCAGATTCACTGGGCAGAAAAGATGGTAATGTGAACATATGCACGTGTCTCTATACTTGCTTGGTAGCTTAGGTGCCTAAATACATCTGGCTAATTCACATGGGGGGATGTTTTTTTCATTTGGGATCTCCCAAAAACTTTGGTCCCCGTATTTGCCATCCTAAAATTAAGGTCTTAAAAAACCCAGAGTTAGATGAAAGTTTTTGCTATTCTGCCTAAGGCAGTTGTCTGCTTGCCTGAAAACTGTAGTCTCATTATCTATAAAATGAGAAATACAATATCTTTTCCTGTACAGGTGTGTTGTGAGGTTCAAATGAGATATACCCTGCATAAATTCTAACACACTGTGAAATTGTGATTATTACTCCCTTGGGAGGGTGGTATGTTCATGCTTACACTCCTTTCTGCCTCTCAATGTCCTGGTGATGATTTGAGGTAGAAAAAAGACAGAGAAATTGAAAAATGAAATGTATTTGATGGAAAGAAAAAAAAATTGCAACAATGACTATAGATCAGTTTAACTTCCCTTTCTCCCTCTTTAGTGGGAAAAGTACACAATTCAATTCTTATAGAGAGGTAATATCGCAAAGCTGAGAATGCATTAGAAGATTATTTCTTGTATAAGATACACTGGAGCCAGATGGCAAAGCATGACTTCCAAGGCCATGTGTAGATACTGGGTTTTTGTGGGGACCCTTTCTTGTAACAATCATCATTTTAATAGGATGTTATCTGAACGAATGTGGACTAACCATGAAACCAAGTGAGAACTGGATTCTCACTTATTCCGGCTCTGAGCTCTGTGGCTTCAGATATGTCACTTGCCTGAGTCTCACTCACCAACGTCAAGTGTTGGAGGAGGTGGGAGTGTTGAGTGAGTTCCTTTAGCTCCTGACTGCTTTAACGCTCTGAGGACAAACGCACCACTGCTGTGTAGGACACCCTCTCACCGAATTCCCCAGAAGGAATCGTTTTATTTAAATGCAAGAGAAACTGTTTCTCTCCACCACAGATTCTTCCCATCTTTTCAGAAATGCCCCTTGTGTCTTCGTAGTCGTGGAGTTCTTCTGCCTTCACAATTCCTCTACAACAGTGATGATCATTCTTAATATTCATTATTCATAGAACTCTTGAGGAATCTGGTAAACGTTATGAAACTTGTCTCTAGAAAAATGTGCACATACCCAAAACGTTGTGTTCAAATCCAGAGGCTCAGGTTAAATCTCCAGTAACGGGGGGCGGGGGATACACCTGCCTTCTATGTACTGTGCAAAAGAATCTTTCTACCACCGACCAGTTCAACCCTGAGCAGGTATCACAGACATCAGGTTAGAGGTAGAGGATCACACACAGTCACTGAACTTCCTCCTAAAACAGCGATCTCCAGCACACTTTCTCCATGCCCACTGTCTGAAATTAAAGTTCAGGTAGCAGTGCCTTCTACTTTTGGCCAAGTTTAACCTAGGGAAGGTTTGAAAATTCAGGAATTCTGTGTCCATTAACTACAAGATTTCAATCCCTATATATTAACCTGGTTTTTGGTTTGGGGAGGGGGTGGTTAGGGGGGAAAAAACCCTATTAAAGAATCTAGTTTCCTCTCCTCATCAGTATAATGATGATGTGTAGCATATTTACAATAAACCCTCAGTTTTATTATATAATAAACTTGCTACTTGAGTGACCTGGACTCATGACTTAAACTCTGTACCTCAGTCCTCATTTATACAATGCGACTACAGACAGTACCAATGTCATACCAATAACCTCAAAATATGGTTATTTTAAGGACTAAATGAGATAAAATATAAGTAAGCTGCCCAGGCCACAATAGGTAATAGGTAGGTGCTGTTGCTGTGTTGTAGTTATTGTTGACAGAAGAAATTTTATTTCAGCAGGAAAATTTTCATCCAAGAGATGGTATATTTGAGCTAATCACTGGTGGATGAAAACTATTTCAAGAGAAGGAAGTCAGGAGGTTGGAGTTTGGCGGGACGGCATTCCAAGTGCCGGGGGCAAGGATATGGAGGAAGGAAAGCATAAGGTATATCCGGGCTATAAATAATAGTTAGATTTGGCTGGAACCTGGATTTGAGAAGCCAGGAAATGAGATAACACTGGTCACTTTCACTAAAACTCATGAAAAAATACATATATATTTAAAATAAATATACATATATATTTTTAAGCCCCATATGACTAGAGGAGGCAGCCCATCTGTTCTCTGGGCTTCACTTTTCTTGTCTGGGAAATGAGTAGGTTGGACTGCATGGTCTTTGAGGTCTCTTCAGTGTGATATTCTTTGACTCCCCAAAGAAGAAAAACACAGGTTCCTCCGGATGTCTTCTCTTGCCTCACCGTGCTCAGTCCGGTGCGACTGTTTTAAGTACTCTTTCGATGTTTTGCCATCACAATAAGTGAAGAAAAGGACTGATGTTGCCGAGTCTCGCGGATTCAAATTAGTTTTCTGTGTGTTACGGTCATTCAGCCTAGGTGATATTCCCACCGCAAAGCTGCAAAACGTACAGTGTTTGCACAGCCTGGGTTCAGAGGTCAGTGATCCTGTCGGGCTCCCCGGAGAAGATCCGCCACCTTGCACTCTGGGGGCTGCTGTGACTCGCATTGAGAGGTTTATTTCCTGGGTGAACAAAGCTGTGAGGTTTGGGAGCCTGTGAATCATTTCTTCCACTCAGTCGAAAGCAGCAGCACCACTGTTGGGGAAGGAGATAGGAGACAAGGCAGTGAGTGTTTGGACGGGAGCGCTGTCGACGCTTCTATTCTCGGGCTTCCTCTGTTAAAGTCACTAGATCCGCCTTTCTTGTTGCCCTGACCACAGGGGCAGAAGTTGGAGGAGTAGAAGGGTCCGGTCCAGCGAGGGCCAGGCTGTGGCAGAGTACTCACAGCCGAAGGCAAAGCTTGGATCTGTATGCTTTGCTCGTCTTGCTCTCAGGTGCACGTTTCCAGCCCTTTCCTAAATGCAAGCCTCCGGGTCAGGCCGGTCGCTGGAGCCTTGTTTGATGTTGGCCACCACCAATCCAACTCCTCCTTTAGTGCTTCCTGGGTAATTAGCATCAGGAAATATTGTTAGATAGCATATTTATTTTTTCCCAGCACTCCTGCAAATGAATGCAACACTCCTAGAGATGTGTTCTTGCTCAAAGCTGTATTGAGAAGTTTGAAAATAGCAAACTCTCTGACAATACATATATGTAACAGGAAGGCATAGAGAACTCCTGGTATGCCTCAGAGGCAAAGCCCACTCTGCTTACCATGTGCAGGCTTAGAGGGAATGTTGTTTCTTATTTTGCCACGTCTGTAACACTCCGTGACTACCATGCCTTCAGTTTGCATCTCAAAACATGTTCAATGTTCAGTACTTGTGCCTCGCTGTGTGCTATCCATGCTAGCTTTCCAGGAATCATGGGCCTCACCACACTTCTGTTCTATGCTGACAAACCCTTTCTAAATCTCCTAGGCTGTGGAGGAGTCTGTAGTTATTTTGCTGAAGGTCAGAATGTCACTCCTCTCTTTCCTCCTATTCCTGGCAGGCCAGAGCATTACAAACTGTACCCTGCAGGGCTCTCTCTTTTCCAGTCAGTCTTCCCAAGCTCTTGCTGACCAGGAGGAAGTCCTGACCACATCCCTTCATCCACAAGGCAGTACTGAAGCCTAAGGTTACGCCATGTTCATGGAAATGCGGTGGGGACCTACGGGTAGTTGTGGGAAGAGAGCATCCTGGCCAAGAAGAATGACTGAACCGTGTGGTGACAAACCTGTTCCTTTGAGGTTCATCTTTTCAGATCTTTTGCTTAATTCACTGCCATCGACAAGTGGACCTCAGAGGAGGCACATCCTCCCTTTCACAGCATAGCCCCCGAGTAAACACTAGACCTTTCTCCTCATCCCCCACAGGACCACTGAGAAGGAGCTGGACTTTTTAAAAAGATCTAATCCATACAGGATCCATACAATCTCCTCTGACATAGAGGAAATTGACCTAAATCCAAATAATCAGGTTTAAAAGGTCCAGCCTTCCCCAGCACACACCCATCATATTTTAATGTGGCCTCAGGGAGATGAAGGAGGGGCCTCCCCTTCATTTCCTGACTTCTGACCCCCTTTGCCTTGGGCAGCACTACCTTGAACACCATTTAGGCAAGATCTCCTTTCTTAGCCTTCAGGCCTATATACATCATTTCAAAGACTTAGTGTGAAAAAAAGAATGTAAAATATCTCATTTATACTTTTTATGATTATATGTTGAAATAGTATTTTAGATATTTTGAGTTACATAAAATTTATTATAAAATTAATTTTACCTGTTCTTCTTTTCTTTTTCTAATGTGGCCACTAGAAATTTTTAGATTACATCTGTGGCCCACATTATATTTCGGTCAGACATCACTGATCTAGATTCTTTGAGGTTCAAATAAGAGGGAGATTCATCTCTCCTGCCTACTTCAGACACGACCTTTAGTTTCCATTATTCTGTCTGAGCAAAATACTCTTACCTAGGTGAGGGACTTGAGCATTCCCTTCACCTTCCAGGTGAGTTGCTGTCTAGACTATGCAACCTTAACTTTGCAAGATACAATGCACTATCTGAATACAGCATCATAGCCACAGCTTTCATGCTGCAAAAGAAACATTTACATGGAAATAGGGTGAAGTAGGAAATTTTTATAAGGTCCATGATTTCTATTCACTCAACAAATATTTGCTGCAGGTCAAATAGGCAAGATATATAAACATATGAGATATAAGTTCACATGCTGTGGAGGAAACAACCAAGTACCTTAATGACTGCAATGAAAAGTGGTGCATGATCAGAATCATGTGCCTGATAAAAAGATCGGTGACAGGAGGGCTTGAGCATTTACTATGTGCCAGGCACTGTGCTGATAGATTCTAAATAGATTGGCATTTAATTCACAAAATTACACTCTCTTTACCTACCTTTACAAAAAAGAAAGTTGAAACTTCAAGTGATTATGTATCTTACCCAAGGTCAATCAGCTTGCAAGTGGGGGGGAGTTGCAGAATTTGAACCAAATTCAGCCAATTCCAATGCCTGAACTCTTAATTTTGGGGCAACTGCCCCTAAATATCTGAGAGTCTTAGAAAGAAGCTCTTTCTAGCTCAGGCATCTGCACTTTCCCAGGGAGAACGGCAATAGAATGAGCTGGGAAAGGTACATGCCAACAGGTTCGCTAACTTCTTAATTCCTACATCTGTTTCTAGCATAAAGATAGCAAAACTGTATCATTAACATGGGAGGGAAGCTTGTCTTTCTGTTACAGCAATACCAAGTTACTGAGTAAAAGCTTAAAAGTTGGAAGGCGTAAACAACGCTATTTTCTGTACTAATAATTGAGATTTACTTGAAAGAAATCATTTCTGGCCACTGGCACATTAGTAGTACTATTATGATGCACATTTAGAAAAAACAGCCATGCTGTTTGCAGATGGAGTCTATGGAGCATTCACTGAGAGATCAATGAAAACTGCAAAAGGTCGTTTACATTGATTTTTACTGCCTCCTCAATGAGATCAAAATAGACTACACTATGATTAATGATGGAATGTTTATGCCTCAAGCTTGCTTATTCTTCTTGCAAGACACTAGGTCTTATATTAGAATTCTAGCAGGTGGGACTAGGGATTTGGATTCAATTTCATCTTGAACAGCACAGTCTGTCCAGTGAGCACTTGAGGAGCCCCCACCTAGATGATGTGACTTGTGGCCTCAGCCTCCCCACTCCCTTTTCTCTTTAGTTAGAAATTTGTTCTATACTTTAAAATGTCTATACTTTTTTAAAGTATAACACACACAGTGAGAAGTTCTTGAGTCCTCAGTGGATAGCTCAGTGACTTATCATAATGCTAACAAACCTGTGTAACCACTGCAGAGGTACAACCAGCTTCCCCAAAGCCCCCCTCAGGCTTCCTCCTGAAAGTAAATAGACTTTAAAATATTGCAAGAATAGGCAAAATTGTAGAAAACAGTTCAGTGGATCCCCCAAGTTTTTAAATTTCAAATCTAGACTCAAGAAACATAGCTCTCTCCTGGGATAGTTTTCTCCTTCAAACCTACATTTATTATGAATAGGTGCTATGTGCCAGGTGCGAGGAGAGAATGGTGAATGACACATGGCAGTTTCCTTGAGGAACTCCCATGAGAGGCCAGATTATTTCAATCTATTTTGGCTATTTATAGTTTGCTGGCATACACTATAGGTCCAACATCCAGAAATTCCCAGGCTTGTCCATCAGATGAATGATCTGTAAGTGAGAAGAGAGGCTTTGATATGACTCCTCACTTACCAAATTTCAACTTGATGTATTCACTAGGACTCTTTGGTTACAAGTAACAGGACCCAACTCCAACTAACTGAAGCAAAAAAAAATAAAAATAAAATAATAGAGAGATATCTCATAGAACCCAAGGTCAAAACTTCAGCCGCCATTCATTCAGGAGGTACTGGAACAAGGCATTGGGAAGCCTTCGGAATTCTCCATCCTACATGTTTATCTCTGTGCAGGTGTCTACTTCATTCTTCTCCCTTTCTGAATACCAGTTTTCCCCACTTCCCTGGTCCTCATGATGAAATATAGCAAGCTCTTAGCTCCTTAGGTTACTTGTAGTTTCTGCTACATTTAGAAGCTGTCTTGCTGGCTCTCAGACTGATTGCAAATTCCAGCCCCAGCTGGGCCAAGTGTCCACTTCCACTTTAGTCAGCCAGGTCTGGGGTAGAAAGAACATGCACTACAACAAGGATGCCAAGGACGGGGTAGGAATGGGAGCAGAGGGCTTATGACCTGGAACGATCTCTCAGATTCACAGTTATAATTCTAACCCAGGTGTCTAGGTCTGGTTCAACAAAAACCAAACAAAGAAAATTGAATGGACATGTGAAATGGACGTGTTCAGCCTTATTTAGTGCTCCTGAAGTTTCTTCCAATTTGATCAAACCATTGCTGGCTTCCTGCTTCAGGTTGGAGGGCATGTCAATGGCCTGGAAGCCCACATGAACAAGATCACTGGTTTTACCCTCTGCGTGTCCCACTTTCCCAACATCAAATGTACCAGTTATAAAATTGTGAATTTTCTCATAAAACCGCCCTCCCGAGAGAAGTATAGGATTGTTATCTCTTCTCCAACAGCTGCTTTTTCTTTTTGTAGACCCCTGTAGGTATAAGCTAAAGCTTCCTTCTTATAAGAAATGCTTGTCATAAGAAAGGGATGAGTGTGAAAATGCCTTTTTATAGACCCTTTGTCTACTTCTGCCATGGGGATTATTTAAACATGAAGGAATTTCATGATGATTTAAAATTGACTACCCCCTCCATCTCCAAGTGCTTCTGGATCACCTCCCCAGCTGTTTAAAAAGTTGTTGAGCCATTAACTGCTGCTGAGGCTGCTCTGAGCTCCCTTTGAAATGGGGGTCCCCCGGCTGCAGTGCATAATATTAATGAACAGTAAGTGACTGCCTGCTGCTTCCTCCACCAGGCCCTTCTGGGCTCTGACAAGTGCTGCTGCTGCCTCGGCAAGGCCTCCTTGCCTCTGGAGTGATGGATACCCCTGCCAGCACTTCTGTTTCCTCAGCTGATTGGTGGCTTGCAATCAGCCTCTTCTGTGAGTGTAGAGGCTGGGGAAGCTCTTTGCCTGTCTCGGTGCTGTTTGCTCAAGTGGTCTGGTTGCTCTTTAACAAAAAAGCAATTCTCACCATTCGGCCCATTCTACAGATGAGCAATAGGGACTGGATCCAAATCCCAGAAAAGAGGGCAGAACTGGGCCCTGAGCCAGATTCTTCTTTAACCTCAATTTTTGGCAGGAAAGGAGCAAGGGTCCATATTCACTTTCCAAAAACAGACACCTAGTTGAATATTGCCAGCGCAAATGAGCAACTATAGAAGGATTTCAGCCATCTTCTTATACATTTGATTTCCCATACCACCTCTTCACCAAAGAGCAGAAAAAAGCTGGGTGTGGTGGTGCACACCTGTGATTCCAGGTACTTGCTAGGTTAAAGCAAGAGGATCACTTGAGCCCAGTAGTTAAAGACCAGCCTGGGCAATATAGTAAACCCTTGTCTCTAAAAAAAGTAAATAAATTAAAAAGCAGAGAGATGCTTCAAGAATTGTAGTATATTGGACTCTACTCCATGAATCACAGTTAATAAAATGAGCAAGTAGGGCCAGGCACAGTGGCTCACACCTGTAATCCTAGCATTCTAGGAGGCCAAGGTGGGAGGATCACTTGATCTCAGGAGTTTGAAACCAGCCTGAGCAGGAGCAAGACCTGTCTCTATTGAAAATAGAAAAAATTAGCCAGGCATTGTGGTACGCACCTGTAGTCCCAGCTACTCCAGAGGCTGAGGCAGGAGGATGGCTTGAGCCCAGGAATTTGAGGTTGCTGTGTGTGTGATGACACCACAGCACTGTAGCCTGGGCAACAGAGCAAGACTCTGTCAAAAAAAAAAAAAAAGCAACTTACTTAAATTGCTACAGGAAAATGGAAAATACTATGATTTTGCCTTGCTATTTTAATAAAAGTAAATGGCTCATTTTCCCATGTATATATGTAACATACAGCGATACTTTTGGTGCTTGGTTAAGGGCTAAGCTGGTTTCCTGTCCTGTATGTCATTTGACTGAAAAGTATGGCCTTGACTCTTACTCTCCTTGAAGGAAGCATTATGTGGGAATGGAAGCATGACAGCTACCACGTTAATCACCACTATGTGCTAGGCACCACTGTAAAAAAATTGATGTTGACTCATTTAATCTTCACAACGTCCCTGTGAGGCAGGGACTGTTATCATCACCATTTGATGGATAAGGAAACTGAGCAGTTATGTGACTGGCCCAAGCATCACCTAGCTGTAAAGGGAAGAACTAGGATTCAAACCCAGGCAGCCTGACTCCAAAGCCCATGTTCTTTATCAGCAGGCTAATCCTCCCTACGTACTGCTTGTGTGTCCCAGGGAACTCAGGAATCTATTACTTGTCCTTCACCGAACGAAGCAAGTGGCAACCTCCCTCTCTAGATAGGAGAACTTCCTTGTCTGCCTCCTGAAAAGGTGGTCACTCTACATTCAGTTCACAGGACTGTTTCAAATAAAATATGGGATTTACCTTTCACTTGTGAAAGCCAGCTGGACATTTATAAAACTTGAATGTCTGAAGTAGTATTTCTTAAAGTCTATCCCATGGACCTGCTACATCACTATCTGAAGGGGATGTTTGTTTCAAACTTGGAGTCTGAGCTTCACCCAAACTTACTGACACTGAAACCGTAGGAGTAGGTCCCAGGATCTGCATTTTTAGGAGACACCCCATTGACTCTTGCACACACTAAAGATTGACAATCACGGAGTTGCATCTGGAAGTTTCAGGAGCTCTGCACATCATCAATTCAACTGAAGATGATTGTAGAAAGCTTTCAAAGCCTCTCTGCACTCAACAGCTATTTCAGGGAGAATTGTCATGTGCAAGAAGTGTTCCTAAATTGTTGTAGTCTCCTTCTGTGTGAGCCAGCTGTTTAAGAGAGCCTGAATAACTTCCCAAGGGACTCCAGTTAAGTGGACACTTGTACACTCTGTACCTATGAAAATATAGAAAAGACAGTTTTTCACCCTGGACCCAAAGTGAGTCTTTCAGAATGGAATTCTGATCATCCATCTTTTTTTGCATAACACCTTCCCAAAGACCAGAATGCGGACTATGAGGGCTTATATAACCTGGCCGTGAGCATCTCTCCCGCACTATCCTCACCACGACTCCAACAACCCTGAAATGCTTTCGGCTCTCCCAGTGCACCAAGCACTGCAGCATCTTTGCACATGATCCTAGGCTCTATTATGTATCCTCTGCCCCAGCACCTAGTTAGCTCTCACTCTTCCATCAGCTCTCAGCTTCGGTGTCACTTTCTCAGGGAAGCCTTCCTAGGCCTCCCTGGAGAAGTCAGGGCATCTTCTTGTCTACCACTCTCCCCCTACCATTCTTCCATGACACTCACCATAGCTTTTCAGTCTGCTTTTTTTTTTTTTTTTTTGAGACAGAGTCTCACTCTGTTGCCTGGGCTAGAGTGCCGTGGCATCAGCCTAGCTCACAGTGACCTCAAACTCTTGGGCTCAAGCAATCCTCCTGCCTCAGCCTCCCGAATAACTGGGACTACAGGCATGTGCCACCATGCCTGGCTAATTTTGTCTATATATCTTTAGTTGGCCAATTAATTTCTTTCTATTTTTAGTAGAGACGGGGTCTCGCTCTTGCTCAGGCTGGTTTTGAACTCCTGACCTTGAGCAATCCTCCCACGTTGGCCTCCCAAAGTGCTAGGATTACAGACGTGAGCCACCACCCCCAGCCTCAGTCTGCTTTTGACCATGTAGCAACCTTATTCCCACCTGTCTCTTCAAATTATTTGGCTCTACAAATAAAAACCATAACTATTCTTTGCATTCTGGTGTCTAGCAGAGAGCCTGCTACATAGCAGGCATGCACTTCATTGTTGTGGAGTATCATGAAAAAAATTTAGTTCATAATGTTGGAGAGAAGGTTTTGATTCTCAGTCTAGAATTTAACATCCACTCTATATGACAAAGATTCCACATTTTCCATTTCTATCCCTGCCTGTAAGTAGCAGTGGAGATGGCTGGGTTGGAAAGTCTGAACCCCCAAACTACTTGACGTAGTCTAGATCCCTTTAATGAGTGTGTCAACAGCTCCAATCCTGATGCTATTTTTAAATTGCTCGTAGTATGGTTATATAGTCATTAGTTGCTAAAAGGAAAATTAATGAAAGAGGGGAAGTCTCTGATTTTGAAAAACCACAAAGTAACTAATTATCTATTTCCTCTTTTACTTCAAAGGCTGAAGTGGATTCTTGTTATTGAACGGGTTAGGGAGCACGATGAGCTTAATTGGTGGTGAGATGGGTTTTATTTAATCATATTTTATCATCACTTTCAAGTGTTTCTTTAGTCAGCTATATGAACTATCGTGCTTATCTTTTGTAAGAGTGTTCTCTATACAAGAACATATTTCTCATGGTAATTTGATAATGATGATATCTGTTTAAGCTAATTTTGACACTAAATGATGTATTTAAAGTATTCCTGAACTGTAAGTATGTTAAAAGCTAGAATTGTTCATCTCCTAAAACCTATATAGCATTTAGCAAACTATGGACATTTTAACACATTAACTGCCATATGAGTTGTATTTAACTCGTGCTAGTTTTGAGCCTGGGGCCTCGTGAAGCGTATGTAACTCACACGTCTCTTTACCTTGGGAGCTGCGTGGTGCGCAGGCAACTCCCGCTGCCGTGCTGTAGCGTACATGTTACATGGCAGGGGTCCCCTGGGCAAAACCCTGCAGTTGGGTCATGAAAGTCTTACTTGTTGATGATCTCATTGTTACAATTAATATTGACAATTTAATTGCATATAACTCACGACAGAATAAAAAATAACAAATTTTTCATTAAATTAAAAGGGATTGTTTTGTTTTTAAAGTTTTTATTCTATTTTCGTAATAAAACACCATGGCCCCAAGGAAAAAGAAAATTTTTTCTAGTGCAGCAGTCAATGTGTTAAATTGTTATAAAACATTGCCTTCTGGGTATTTTAACTCAAAAAATTATATCCTACATGATACACATATATCGAAACCTAGCAATTATAAGCTGATGTTCTCCTATTCATTTTTAAAGCAACTCCCTAAGGAAGCTAAGTGCCAGTGACCTCCCAAGTTTTCTGTTGATCAAACATAGGTTTCATGTTATGGAATACAAGGGAAAGGGATCAGAGAGACATGGTGGGTTTGGTGAGTTTGATAGCCAAGCAGTCTAGATCACTGTGGATCACACCTGGTGCCGTTTGCTTATACGTTCCTGACATTGTCACCTTTCAAAGCTAAAAATCTAATATTCATGTCACAAAAATCTGTGGGAAATGATGGATACTAATAATGTTAGCTAACATTTATGCTTCACACCTACAGTATTTTTAAGACTTTTATAGGAATTACATCACCCAGTGCACACAGCAACCCAGTGAAGTAGGTACAGTTACTAAGCCCATTTCATAAATGAGCAAACTGAGACATAGAGTACGTCACAGCCGCACCGTCATTAAGCTGTTTTGGAACTCAGGCAGCCTGCCTACAGAGCACCCACTTGTAACTATTAAACTAGACTACCTCCCATACATAATTTATTTAAGAACAATGAATCAGGAAGCTTGGTACTGCTTTCTTTCTTTCTCTCTATTTTTCCTCTAGGAGATAAAGCTGGGGGGTACATTTTGTTTTGTTGTGTTCTAAAAGAGAAGCTGAAAGCGAAACTTCTTTCTTTCTGAACATCTTTTGCCAAAGCCACTTACCTTCATCTGGGGCCAGAAAGGACACTGATTCTGAAGACAGAGCACTAATGAGCCTCCCCCTTTGTCTCCCTTCCTGTTTCTTCCATTTTGCAGTTAATAGCCAAGATACCAACCATCACAGCAGTTTGCAACTTGCACGGGGAGAAGCTGCAGGTATTTAAGCAATCTCATCCAGACATAGTGAATACACTGTTTCCTCCGTTATACAAGGAGCTCTTTAATCCTGACTGTGCCACCGTCTGCAAATGAAGGGGACGCGAGAACTTATCTCATAGTCATGGAATGCATCACCATTAAGACAAAAGCAATGTGTTCATGAAGACTTAAGGAAAATGTCACTACTGCAACATTAGGAATGTCCTGCACTTAATAGAATTATTTTTCACCGCTACAGTTTGAAGAATGTAAATATGCACCTGAGTGGGGCTCTTTTATTTGTTTGTTTGTTTTTGAAATGACCATAAATATACAAATATAGGACACTGGGTGTTATCCTTTTTTTTTTTATTTTTTCGGATATGTTTTGGGAGACAACTGTTTATAGAATTTTATTGTAGATATATACGAGAACAGAGCGGTACTTTACATGATTACTTTTCCTGTTGATTGTTCAAATATAATTTAAGAAAATTCCACTTAATAGGCTTACCTATTTCTATGTTTTTAGATAGTTGATGCATGTGTAAATTTGTAGCTGTCTTGGGAAGTACTGTGCATGTATGTAATAAGTATATAATATGGGAGATATTATATATGACTATTACTTATACATGCACATGCGCTGTGGCTTGAATACCATACCTACTAGCAATGGAGGTTCAGTCAGGCTCTCTCATATTATATACCTTCTGTGTTATATGTTACCTTTATGTTAGACAATCAGGATTTTATTTTCCCAGCCGGAGTTTTCATCTATAGTCAACAGCAGGATGGTACCGATTCAGAAATAAGCCTACAAAGGACTAACTGTAACGCATAGCCTCTGTGTAAACTCTACTTCTGTCAGTGACATCAAAGCCTTGTCAAGATGGTACATCATGGGATGGGGAAAGTATTTGTAGCCATTTTCCTGTTTCAAGAATTAGGCCGCAGATGATGTTGTCAGGTCCATGACTTTTTTGACCAAACAATAGATATTTCCTATTTTTCACCGGAACATATAAAACACTTTTTTCCTTTGGATTTCCAACTATGAAAAAAAAACTTGATTTTGGTGCTTATTGTGTCTTCAACTGAAAAATACAGTCTGTGGAGTATGACCACCAGCAATTTTTTCTAGAAAAATTAAAGTAAAGGAGCAGATCAGAAGCCAGGGTCCCAATGCCATTTCGTGTCAACATTTTCTCTCTAACCATTTTTTGGCAAAGAAGAGGTAGAAAGAGAAGATACAAAGTAAATAAGTAATTCTTTATATTTCTTCTCTTTAATACATTTGTTATAAACAGTGATAATAAAGGGGAAGGGAGGACTTTTTATGTCTTCTAGTCTGGGGCCTCTAATTTGTTTTTTAAGCTCCAAAGTGCTATATTATAAAATGATAGCAAAAATTTAACAGATAAGAAAAAAATCTGTATTATTCTATGGAACTAATATTCCCCAAAGCCAAAACTAATTCTTATACCATTTGAAATTACATCTTCCATTTACCCTAGGATTGTTTTTTAGCAACTTTTAAAAGTACAGAATTACAAGGATGGCATAGGATCATAGATTTTAGACTGCCTTGTACAAGTTCTCACTTCTCCACCAGCTGTTTGGTGTCCACCTGCTCTCTGATAAAATTAATCATCAGAAAAGCATAAATACCAAGGCTTTTATTTCGCCTGCGTCCTGGAGCCCTATGCCTTTGGTATTATCTGACCCAAAATAAGATTTTTTTTTTATGAAGAAGGAAGCTAGGGGAGAAGTTTGTGTGCAGGACAATGAAAATTATGATCTCTTGTAAGTGTAGGCCAGCCACCAGTTCATAAAGACCCGTCCTTCTCTCCTTGTCAAACACATGCACACACACCTGCTTTGTAAAGTTTCCATCAGTGGACACTTTGATTTTTTTTCCATCTCTTATGCTCTCCTGAAGCTCATTGTTGAGAGCCATCTCCAAGATGCTTCAGAACTCCTGATTGATGATCACAACAGTAGTGTTAGTCTTTTCCTTTTAGAAAATGGAGATTTTTTTCTCACCTCATGATTGATGAATTCCAAACCAATGGGGAAAAACAAAAAGGCTTTAAAATAATGAATCTCTTTCTCAACTACTGTTATATTCAATTAATTTAACTACATTGAACCAAATTACCTTTGGTTCTAAGAAGACAGCTGTAGACTGCTTATTATGCTGCTACAGGGACTCAATTCTTTTTGGTGTAAATGTCACTCCTGCTAGCTCTTTGTATAAAGAATTAATTCCAAGAGTCATATTTCCTTCTAATGGAAAGATTACTTTACTGATTGCTAGGAAAACAGGGTAATGGAAGGCACTCAATTAAAGCAAGCCATTTCCAAATGCAATGTATGTTTTATGATTGGCTTGTGATAGGCGATGCTTAATGTGTCTACTTGGTGTTTCCCTTTGAGCTTTGAACTTATGTCAAACTTTGTTTTCATAGTTCTGTTGGCCTAGTGTTTTCCATTGTCAGCCTGTAATTCCTCCTCAGTTGCAAAGGGAATCATTTGTTTCCTCCAATTTACCTTAGAGGATTTAAATTGGCTCAATTGATGAAGTGGCTGAGAATTTTTTCCTCCTTTGTCCCATGGGTGATATAGGAAAAAGATTGTTCCCCACATTTGCCTGGGGGGGTACTGGTTTTGAATTTGTGTCATTTCCACTAGCGCAAGCATTTCATTGGGACGACATGAACCTTTTGAAGCTCGGGGACAGGAAACAGAGCTAGTGACTGAACCAGAACAGAACAATGGAAGCCAGTATATACTCAGCCCATTTCAGTTGAGAGAGGAGATTGAGAGATGAGAGATTTCTAGTTTGGGCCACAGTGCCAAATCTCCTCTTAAAAGAGAATCAAATCACGTTTGCAATGGTAGCAAAGCCTTAAAAGGCTGCCCTTTAAACATGTCCTAATGCTATTATACCTGTCAAAGTATTTTGAAATTTTGGTGAAAACAACTTTCTTTACATGCGATCCTAGCACTTTGTCCCTTCCCCATGAGGACTAACAAATGTTCACAACACACTCGTGATAAAATGTGCACTGGAAGAAAAAAATTCATGATCTGTACTTTTCACTTCATGCTTCGTAATGACAATCACTGCTTGATGCAGATGTTGCACTGTGTCCACTCAGGGATGTTTTCATTTGAGAAAAAAAAAAGGAACACCAAGAAGGAGGAAAAAACTGAAAAACAGGAAAATGACAACAAAATATAAAAGGGATAAACTAAGTATGCCAATGAGGGAACCTCTCTGACAAGGCTTTCGGACCAACAAGCAGTAACTTCATGCTGTAAACTGAATTCCTTTTATTATTTGGGCTTGCTGAAAAGTTGCACATGAGTTAAGACAACTTAGCCTCATTTTCTAAAATCTGCTAAGAGCCAAATAATCCAGCTGTCCCAATCATAGGAATATTTATCTCTCAGCAAATCCAAGCTTCCTATACACATCCTGAGCGAGGAAAGGACAGAAATCTCACTGCCATTAGATGAAATTGACAAGGGGGATGAAGCTGTGTGAATGCAAACTCCCAACCTGTCTGTGATCTGTAAAGGAAAGGGAAATTTGGGAGGGGAAATAGGAGAATAAGGGACTCCAAATCTGGTCTGACATCCCACGTATATCCCTACTGTCCAGGACTCGGTTCATTTTTGCATTCTTTTTTTCTGTGACTCTTTTATCTCCAAAAACTGAAAGCTGAGGGTGGAGATGTATTCTACAAACATACCCTTTCTAAATTCCCCTTGTTTTAACAACGTCTTCAGGGCTGTGAGCTAAAGGACCTAGGAGTAGGTAAAAACAGAGAATAAAATGGTCTCTGAGTGATTATATTCCTTTGGCAGAATCTAAAAGACCCCTAAATCATAACGAACTCTGCTTACGAACAAGCGCTGACAGGGAGGCTTCAGTACATTTCCTGTCATAGCTGCCTTGTTCAACATGGAACTTTAGAGCAGTCAAGCTGTTTGCAGGAAACCATACAGATCAACTCACCCTCACTCTGTCTACAATGCTGTGTATAACAGGCTTGAATGCAAAAACGGTTCTTAGGTCCCAAAGACAACCCAAAATTTAACAGCATTTTTTCCCCAAAAACATTAGTGAGATGCAAATAATGTCAGTATTGTTCTATGTCCTTTCTTTCTGTTTATTACAGAAGCAAGGGAAATTTCTATTAGATATTAGAAGAAATAATTTCTTCCTGCTCTTTTTTCTTTGTAAACATTTATTTCCAATGAGGTTACTACAATTGGCACTAAGTTCAGGCCATGGACATCTGTGTCCTGATGGAACCACCATGCAATAGAACAACAACAACTTTAAAGTGTGCATCGGTAGTGAAACTTTGTGCAAAGTCCCTTGTAGAAAGAGGAGGGAAAAGCCCCTCATTTGTGTTAAATAAAGTACTGATTGATATTCTGTTTCTAACTGCTGGTGTAAGTAGCAACTAGAGTAAAGGCCTGACGTGGGAAACCATGGGGATCTTTCAAAAAAGAGCTTACACTCTATTCTTTTTTGGGTCTCAGGACCAGAATTAGATGTCCATTTAAAGCAGGGGGTGAAAATTCCAAAGCCTAAAAGGGCCGGGGAGTCAATGCAAATGAGTTGAACAGCCCAGTGGCAAGATAGCTAGGCAATGTCCCATCTAAAAAGGGACATTCCCTATTCAGCTGAAGATGAGTGTTGCTAGAGCTTCTCAATTTTATAAAATCTCTCAAGTTGTAAATGATGTCAGGTGATTCAGATCTTAGCGCAGACCAAAATCCCTGGGCAGAAGAGGGCTCATAGGCCACTAGCTTGTAACTTCCGGTTTAAAGTAAGATCACATCTAGGGCCCTGTTGAGCTGGAACAGGTCTGGTCAGATTCAACCCTGGATGATATTAGAATGATATTAGTGTCTGGCGGGAGGAGGTAGAGATCTTGCTCTTCTGATATTCAATTTGGTTTCCATATTTGGACTATCACTACTAGAGGACATAGTAAGAGGTCGGTTTAAAAAAATCACAGTCTAAAAATGGAAACAACTCAATTTAATGATGGCTTATAAAGGACACTTCAATTTGTCTTGCACAAACTACCACCTTCATAGAGTCAGGGGGCTAGATTTCTTGCCACTTTTTTCTGAAAGTCAAATGCACGATTTTTATGCTTTGGGGTCTTAACGTGTTTCTTTAACCGTGTGACTTCAGTACCTGCAACGAGCTTTTGTTTTCCCTTAGTCATACGTGAAGAATTTATTCTGTAGTCATGATAACGCAGTCCTCTGCAGGGCCGAAGTGCAGACCACGGATTCCTACGCGGCAGACGGGGGTTGTCTGTTTGTGCACTTTTCTCCTAAGCTGCTGAAATTCCTCTGACGCGAATTGGCCGTAGTAATCTTTGCCTCCTGCGCGACTGCATGGCCTCCAGTGGATCAGAGAAGGCAGCTCAGTGATTGTTCTCACAGCCAAAAATAAAGCACAAGGGTTACCGGAATTGAATGAGCCCGGTTCAGGGAAGCGCAGGGTGTCTGAACCCCAGCTGGGCAGCACTATCCTTGCATTCAACTCTACTGTTCTGGCTGTGGCTGGTGGCAAGCATTTGTCAGCCTCTGTCACAGCCCTACGTAGACATACATTAGGTGTGTCTGAAAAGCTACAAATGCCACATCCAAGCACAGTACCGTCTGCTTCATCTGATTAACACACACACAAGAAAGAAAAACTACACCCACAGAAAACTGAGTATGTATTGTAGAAATGTAGAGGAAAAATAAAAATATTTTTTCAAATGTAATTACTTTTAATATATGCTTGTGGAAGGTCTAATACAATGTATGCTGTCTCTGTAATTTTTGCTGTAAATAACTGGAGACAGTGAATACACTGATTTTTCTATGTCTCTGTTTAAGCATAAGACTTTGTAACAATTTTTTTAGAGGGGGAAAAAAACAACAAAGAGCAAATATGTACTTGCTTCCTTTCTGCGTGTTATATACTTCTCAGTTTTTAAATGGAAACTGATTGTAACAGTTTAAGCATCTTGACGGGTCATTGGTGTTAAGTGTATGCTTCTTTTTGTAACACATCTGAGAAAGTGACAGGGCTGTCAATTAAATCTGCTCCAAAGAATTTGGATTGAAGATTGGCCTAAGACCTGAAAACACTGTCTGAACTAGACAATATGAAAAAAAGAAAAAGAAAGAAAGTTTAAAAAAAAAAGTCAACATGTTGCCTCAGTTAAGTCATCGTTCCTTGTAGCAAATGGCTTTGTCCAAATCCTTTCTGCATGGACTAGCTTAAGGAAAACAAACTCCACTTTCTGATGAACAAAATATTTTTATACACGTTTATTTCTTATGAATAATCTGAGGTCAGACCACTCATTCGCTGAAGCCATAACTGACCTTCACCAAATAAAATGTTGTAAAGACCTGGGGGAGGGCTGGGGAGAGACTGAAAGGGAAGAAAATCTAAGGTGTCATGAGCTATAGCAACACAGGCAGGAGCAAGTCCATGAAACTGATGCTTTTCCTGCATCCCAGATATGACTTTAAAAGGCTAGTATTTTATGATGATTGATTTATAATAATAATAAAAAGATATTTAGATTTAAATGAGACTTTCCAATATTTTTGAAATCCCTGACAATGCTTCCTTGCTTTTAGGATTGAGAGAAATGATTTTCGTATACTTCCAACATTCAGAGATTTAATGTTTTTACCTTAGCTCCAGCCTACACTTGCAAAGTGCAGAGCGACTCTAAGTCCTCCAGGTTGAAACCTTGGGCTGTCTGGGGCTTGGCTGTCCCCACTGACCACTACTGCACCTGGGGTGGCAGCATGGGAGGGGATGCAGTCTGCATTTCCTGAGTATGTACACCACTGGTGGCAATGCACAAAAGTCGCGTTGCCATGAGTATGTAAAATAAAAGTATTCACTCTAAAAAGCATAATAATTCTACTTTTTAAAAAGAATAACGCCTCTTAGAGTCGCCATTGATTTTTCTGGACTTTAATTACACTATTACCATGTATTCTTATCGTCCTATAGAGGCAAAAGGCAAACTACAAATAAACCCAGTGACATATATAGTTTTAAAATCTACAATTTTCTGATCTCTCTCTCCTTGTTTAATGTGTAAGACCTAATTTCTGTGTATGTGAGTAAAACTGCAGCCTGAGTCATTTAGGAAGTAAGCATTGAGTTTTTTTAAATTATAAATATACTAGAATAAAACAGCACTCCCTAACAATTAAAAAAGAGTTTTATATTACTTTAGAATGTAATAGGTTTTTGTCCTTATTTTATGTCCTGTAAATTATTAGTTAAATACTGTTAGCATTCCCAGATAATGCACACATGATTTCTGAATGTTTTCTGTAAATGACAATCAATGTTTATGAAGTTCCCTCCTTTAATGCTGAACAAAATTAAAAGAAGAAAAAGAAAAAAAAAAAGTCTTGCCTAATGGTTTTCTTTCCCCCCAGGGAACAAGGAAAGGGTGGAAAAGTTAGATAGATTTAGCTTTGGGTTCTTACCTTCAGGATTGTTCTTTTTCTAGTAAATAATGAGTGATTTTTTTCTCTAGAAATTCCTGTGTGGACCTGGCCTGAGTTAGAAATGTTCATTGAGAAAAGACCCAGGCTTCATTCTAGCCAAATAGCTTACCAAGTTGCAATTAAAATGAGAGCAGCAGCTCTCAAAGATAACAGCTCGCTCTCCTGTCTGAGCACTGACAGAAGAGGAAGCCCCAGCTAGCAGAGCTATAAGCAACTCCTCTGCAAACACTTTGTTGAAGTTGCAGCAGATTCGAAATGGATGTGACAATCCCTACATCTGATGAAAGCTTTCAGATAATAATTAATGATTAAGTCTCGGAGTGCAATTTTTTTTTTTTTTTAACAAAGCGTCACCAAGCTGTTCTGCTACCGAAATCAATGCCCACCAACATATGAATGCTCTGAATCTTATTTGGAGCTGAAGTAGGAAGCAATTGAGGATAATCGCAGACACACAGTGATGTTGAAAAAGACAGCTCTAAGAGAGGCCAATGATTTTTCAGGTGCTTGGAAGTTGCTGCAGATTGAGTTCTGAAAAATGCTCCAAAAGCAGTATTGTGAAGCAAGATTTAACAAGTTTTAAAAGTGAAGGCATTGACGCAAACGACAGAATGAGCCTTAGACAGCCTTCTATAAAATTTCTCCCAACTTTCCCTGTTCTTCAGAACCAATGAAAACACTCGCAGTGCGTTTCACGCCACATCTCTATTCAAGACATCTATGTCTCATGTGGCCCTGATCAGGGAAACGGAAATAGAGGACCGTGCTGAGGTTTCTGTGAGAGTACCATTTATGTCCTTGGTTGTTAATGAGGTCTTTGAGTGCCTAATCCGAGATGACAAACATACTATCTCGGGCTCTCCCAGGCTCATGTCAATTGTGACTAATGGTTGGTCACGGAACTCTTTACAGTGATCTGAAGTTTTTCAGAAACTTAGATCTAGACAACATCAAAATACAAAATAAAACTTACCATTTTTAAATTCAGCTTGAACCATATAGCATGGCAATTCTTAGCTTTGAATAGCATTACCAAAATTACGAATTAAGCCCTTTTTGTACACAAAGTTTTGTTCTGTTCATAGCTCCTCTTCTTTATTTAAGGATGAGAACTGGCAACAAATTTCCATCATCACACCAGGCTAGTGTGCATGAGGCATGTCAGGAATCAGAGGGGCAGCAGCTCCTTGACCAAATTAGAGAAGAGACAGAAGTGAAGCAAGCCCTCTAATACCATCTTGACAGTGTGGTGTCTCAGATTACAAAGCCACCATGCTATAAAATTTTTCTCTCATTGTTTTCTGAATTTGAATTTGCTAAGCTTCACTGGTCGAATAAATGTTACGCCAAGAGACTGTAAAATTCCTGATGGCATGTCTCACAGACCTTTAAACCACCCAAGGTCCTGGGACAGGGTATGGCATTCAATACATGTGTCAACAACATGTGTTGGGATCCTCTCCTTTTGTAATTTTAGCTGCCCAACTATCTATGTGCTGTCATTTCACTGGTTTTGCCCTTGAACAAATCATCCTCCAGCAGACGCACCAGACAGGGCCATGTTTTTCACCATAAACAATGAAAAAGGAAATGGCAGCCCATTGGTAATGGACATTAAAAGAATATTCTTTCCCTTCCTTTCTCCAAAGATTTAACCAAAAGCAATAACAGAGCACAGAGCAGCCTCAGTGGCTACTAGAGGGTATTATTTATTAGACGTATCTTTTCAAATTTGCATAGACAAGCTAGCTGGGCAGGAGACAAGAAACAGAGAGATCAGGGAGTCTAATTTGTATAATAAATTTAGCATAATAGCCTGGTTTTGGTATGTCCTTCTCAAATCTTCCAGTCTGGTATGATCAAATCAAAAAAAATCTCAGTCCAAAAAAAGATATTCTGGAGAACTGGTTATTTCTTGAACTATATTACCGCACAGGTAAGAAATTTTAGAGAAGTCCTACTTTTTAAGAGATGGAAACCATGATAGCTGAGACCATGTATTCCTGTTGCAGCAAACAGTGGGTCAAATGTCATCCCAGATGTCTACTTAGTCACTAAATGCTTTGCATGTGGTCAGAAAATGAAAGAAGCAAGAAAGAGCAGACAAGGTTACCCAGTACTCCAGTCTGCACGTGCTAGGCCTACCTACAGTTCACCATTCAGAATTGATCCACGGCATCACATAGCGGTAGAAGTGGCTGAGACATGTCAACTAGTTGTGTGCCCAGAGGGAAGAGGAAGCAGGATTTGAAAAACACGTAGCAGCCCTGACACAAATACGAAAGAAATTCAGGAAAGTCTCTCGTTTCATTTCCCACCAGAGACTTCAACAAGCAATTATTCAACTTATTTTATTCAACAAACATTTATTGCTCCATTACTACCCACCAGGCATTGTTCACTAAAATTACAATGGTGAAATATGACAGGTACAGAATCTGCCCTTATGGAATCTATGGTCTAGGTCCAAGAAAGGTGAGTATACAAGAGGACAAAGATATAATATAAATAATTATAAAGGATAAACTTTATTACAACTGCTACAGTAGCTACAAACAAAATTATAAGATGTCCCTGCAGATTATCGCCTATTCTGTATTTAGCTCTACTCTTGAACTCATTATCACCCATCATAGCCCATTCGGGGTTTGTTTGTTTTTAACAATGTAAGAGTTTAATTAATTTCATAATAATGAAATAAAATCTTTCTTCTCATGTTATATACTTCCAGTGAAAGCTAGTTCTGCTCATTGAGACTAAGCACAGCAAATGCACGTACAAACCTACCTTTGTCATATCAAGGTCTTCAATAAAATCAACACATTTTTCAGTTCTTACTCATCTTATTTTTCACACAATAAAAATTCTCACTTGTCCAAAATATTTCTCACAATTAAACCTGCTCATAAAAACAAATTTTGTTCATTTGAAGAATGTCATCAGGGCCAGGCGTGGTGGCTCACGCCTGTAATCCTAGCACTCTGGGAGACCGAGGCGGGCGGATCATTTGAGCTCAGAAGTTTGAGACCAGCCTGAACAAGAGTGAGACCCTGTCTCTACTAAAAAATAGAAAGAAATTAGCTGGACAACTAAAAATATATAGAAAAAATTAGTGCCAGTCATGGTGGTGCATGCCAGTAGTCCCCACTACTCGGGAGGCTGAGGCAGGAGGATCACTTGAGCCCAGGAGTTTGAGGTTGCTGTGAGCTAGGCTGATGCCACGGCA
>CAUYRT010078573.1:0-36751 GCA_963574885.1 Lepilemur ruficaudatus
GCCCCATTTGTCAGACTTTTGAGTATGTGTCACTAAGATGTTTTCTAGAAAGTTTTTCTTGCATTTTTATTGTGAATTCAATTTGGGGTACCCAGACACTAGTGTAAGTTTATATTTAACAAGTGAGTTAAGTCATAGCTAAGAAATTTGCTAGTGATGAAGTGAGAGTTGAGGAATACTAAACCAGCTTCAAGTTGGAGGCTCAGTTGGGTTTTTTGTGTATTCAAATCTAACAGCCCAAATTTGCTATAGCCAAGAACAAGTTTTATTTGTGCATGTTTCTTGCTATAAGATGGCTAATCTTGAGGATAGAAAGTGGCAGGAAATGAACCAAGAACTCAGTATATCTTGGCTTCTTCTAAACTTCAGCTTTAAATGCATTCTGTGACTTTCTAATAAGATGAAGAGAGAGAAATATTCTTCGCAGGGAGTGACAACATGACAAAGTTTTGTTTTGGAGAGTTGTACAACTTTTTTTTAAATGAGTAAAGCAAGAAAGCAACCACAACTTGTTGAATAACATAAAACACCAAATTTGGGATTGGCTATGGCACTATGCCAGTGGTTCTAAAAGAATAATAATAGTCCCTTGACATATTATCAAGAAAAGGATTTCATAGAAAAATAAATTTGGAATTTGGAAACATTACTTATTCTATCAACATCTTGAAAGTTCACAATTCACATTAGCATATTAATGACTGAGAAATTCAGTTTAAAAAACGTCCTTAAATTCATTTTACTCAGCATTTTTGAGATTTATTTAACCAGTACCCTACCCCTCTTTTAAAAATATGTGACACCTCTTAAATGCCCTCCGAATTAGTATTCTGGAGAATGTGCTCTTAATAATAACTGGTCTACAATATGGTGGATTCATTAAAGTAATACCAAAATATTTTGTTTGTACAATTTCCTAGGTGCTATATTAAAACTATTGAATGACAAGACTGGTATTTTGGGATCTGTCATTCAGCTGAGTCATAGAAATGACTCATGCAGAATTAGATGGCTTTAACTTCTCGTGTCTATGTTAACAACATTTTAATACTAGATTATAATCAGCTAGTCCCTGTAATTACAAGAGACATTAAAGAAGTTCCATGATTTTTTTCAGACACGTGTGGACAGCTATAGACACAGGACGTAGCAACACTGTTGAGCAGACTTGCCATTTCTACATCCAGTCTGATCAAAGTATGTCAATATCCATTTATTTTCAAAAAGGCATGTTGAAGCAAGTAGGATTGCTAAGAGAAGGAAAAGGAAGCCATTGTAGAATAAATCAAAAAACAGTTCGCTGCCCCACCACCCCTATAGATCATCTATTAGTCTGACATCAGGTTGTATTACCTGATCAATAATGGGTGACAGAGATCTCTTAATTTTGCCCACCAGTAATTAATAAGAACTACCTTAATTGTACATCATTATTTTAAAAATTATAAATAGCACAGATTAATCTTTCACTTCACATACTACTTGTGTTTTACTTCAAGTTCTTAATTATGACATAAAATTATTCCTGTTAAAAAGATTTAAAGCAAAGCTTATATTCTATTCTATTAATTTTTATATCTTTATTGCTTGCTTTTGATTACAAATTTATGCCTGCTGGTTATAAAGAATTCAAACAATCAGATACATCTAAAGTAAAAAATAAATACTCCTCCCTTCCCTAACCCTACTATCCAAGGAGTAATCAATATTAGCAGTTTGATGTGAATATCTTTAAATCTGGAAAAATAAACATTTATATTTTTTATTCATTTATGCATATATACTTTTTATTTTTGCAAAAATCTTATGCTAATCATAATAAGATGACAGAGAACTTGCTCTTAGAACTTGCTTTTTCACTTTTTAACAATATTTTAACACCATTCCATTTCAATATATATAGATCTACATTGTTCATATTATGGCTGCTTAATAATCCAATATATGTATATGTCAAAATTTATTTTACTAATTTCCAATATATGGATAATTATATGATCATATATTAATATTTTTTTCTTTTCTTTACAAACAATGCAGAGTGTGCATCATTTAACAGTACAATTGCATCTTAATCAATTCTAAAGTCAACATGGAAGGCAACAATTCCTAGAAGTGAAATTAACTCATAAATTCATTAAATAACCGTCCTTAGTTTAACATGTATAGTACAAACCTATACAGTCATACGTATATATGTATAATATATGCAGGAATGCATACTATATAATAAATTCATATACAATGTATAATTTACAATGTTGTAATTATATTAAAAAGAGAACATGTGGTTGAATTTTTTAAGTTTGGAGATTTTATTGTAATAAATCTTTTCATACTTATGCAAGAATTCAAGATTACATAATTTTGGAGCCAGGATGATTTTTATTAATATGCAAATTTGATCATGTCATTTCCCTGCCTAAAACTTTTCATTGACTGTCAGCAAAATTCAGATAATATTTCAAATTTCTAGCATGGCCCACATGCCTCTTCCCAATTCACCCCTGTCTATCTCTTCAGCTTCATCTTGAGACATCCTCCTCTTCTCTCTCTGGTCTTAGGCCACCCTGGTCTTTAGTATATTGAATGTGCCTTCTTATATGCTCTTCATTTTGCCTGGAAAATTCTTCTTTCCACTGATCCTTACTACTGATGTATACTTTGTACCTCTTTTATAGTTCTCATTTCAACTACTGTTTTAATATTAGGATATTTATTATAATTTTAATTGTATGTATATTTGTTGATTTATTCAACAACTGTGTAATATCTTACATGAGAATGTAAGTTTCCTAAAATTTTCACCACTATATCCTCAGCTCCTAGCATATAATAGATGCTCAATAAATAGTGATAATAATAATAAAACCCTTGCATAGCACTTAACAACATTGCTCTAAGTGCTATATCTATGAACACATTTTATCCTCACTGCAGTTCTAAAAATTGGCATTACTATTTATGCCCATTTTGCAGATAAGAAGAGTGAAACATAGAGATGGTTAAGTCACCTGGCCAAGATCATACAATGGTAAGTGGCAGAGCTGAGATTTGAACACAAGTAATCTGACTCTTAACCACTGCAGCAGTGTCTCAATATTTTCAATATGTGAAATAATACACACCAGTAAAAAGGCACCCCGTAACAAAAGTACAGCAACTAACTACCCACAATTTGTACTTTGTCCAAAGCATTATATATTAGTTTAAGATGTGTTTGATCTGTTTGGGCTTATTTTTGAGATGTTTTTATCACTAATCATTACCTTCATCATGTTCAATAAATGAAAAACAAATGAAGATGTTAAAAAATTCTATTGTTTTATTTATTATGGAAAAAAGGTTGAATTTAAAAAAATTAAAAGGTCTAAGAAAAAGATGATTGTGTTTAGTATCACTTTGGACTGCCAAATTTCTCTCCAAAAAGGTTGTATTGATTTTCTGTTCTTCACAGTTCATGAGAGTGCCCTTTCCTCACACTCTCCCAAACACTGAATATGATTTGTCTATTCCATTTTTGTCACTTTGATGTGTCTTTCAAATGCAGATGGCCGTCTTTGGTTAAGTAAATATTGAGCCCGTCCTAAGTGCTTGGTGTCAAAGCACTTGGTGAGCACTTTTTTGCTAAGAGCTTTTTGTTTAACAACTTTTGCACAAATCATCTCATGGAGCCATTGTAAGATTATGTGTGGTGTGGAGAGGGGTAGTTATTGGCGTTGCATTTTAAAGATAAAGAAGCATAGGCTCAGAGATTTAGTGGCTTTCCCAGAGTTACACGGAGGTCTCTGACTCTGTTGTCCTTTCCACTTGTGTACAACGTATGAGTCACATTGAGGGTTCTACTCACCAAGCACTTACTACATTCTTAGTTATATGTTAGGTGTGGTGTTCGATAGAATACAAGAAGTATAATATTAATACTTGGCTTCTACCCTTAAGGAACACATACTGCAGTTATATATGCACACTAACATTTATGACTGAGAGACAAACAGTGTAAAACAAAAATGAGTAAGTAATAAACTGTGAAGCTGGGTGCAGTGACTCACGCCTGTAATCCTAGCATTCTGGGAGACCAAGGCCAGAGTATCGCTTGAGCTCAGGAATTTGAGACCAACCTGAGCATGAGCGAGACCCTGTCTCTACTAAAATAGAAAAAAATTAGCCAATCATAGTGGTGCTCACCTGTAGTCCCAGCTACTCGGGAGGCTGAGGCAGGAGGATTGCTTAAGCCCAGGAGTTTGAGGTTGCTGTGAGCTAGGCTGATGCCACGGCACTCTAGCCCGGGCAACAGAGCTAGACTCCGTCTGAAAAAAAAAAGTAATAAGTTGTGTAGTAGAGACTACACATAACGTGTCAGCAATATGTTTTGAGTGTAATTATGTGCAGGACACTAAGGGACATTGGAGGGAACCGAGGGACGACAGATAAGAGGTATGTATGTAATCAAGAAAGATATGGGCAGATAGGTAGAGGCCAGTGATAGCTGCAGAGGCAAAATCTGATTAGACCTTGAAGAATGATTAGAATTTAAATAGATTGGGATGTGGCTCTTCCAAAAAGGACCACATGATGAGAGAAGGTAGAGGGTTAAGAATGAATGTAACCTGTTTCAGAGACTGACATTTTCTCTCATTATGAAAAATGATCCCACCAATAAAATCACCTGGCTCTATCAGAAAATTTAATAGATAGCTGGAAGTAATTAATGAAACACCATGTAATCGCTGTGTGGTAGAGCAATCAGGAATCATATAGCAGGATTCACTAATAAGGTAATTTAAACTCGTTTTCAAGGATGAGAAGAACTGAACTCTGAAGGACTTCTTGATATGATTCCGCTTGGCCTCGACAACATACTGAGTGTTCCGCTACCCCAAGGCATATGGTGTATATTTATAGGGCTCCATGTGAGAGCGTACATAAATTAAGCCTACAGCCTACACATTTGCCCTTAGGAAAGTAAAATAAGCAATTTGCTCTGAAACCTAAAAGAAATTTTCTAAACTCTAACTCTGTGTGTCTAGTTATCTACTACAAACACAGAATCCTGAAAGATGAGCTTTGTAAACAGGAAAAAAGTCAACCACTTTCCTTAACAAGTTGATTGTTTTAAGACTTGGATAAAACGCATGAAAGAGTCCACAGTTTAGAACTAGCAATCTTCAGTCTCACAGACTCCTTACAGTGTATCATAAGAAATTTCTGGACACTTCTTTCTGACCAGCTTGGGAGGAGGTGATCCACATTTTTAAACTGCTGTCTAAATTGTGGACAATTTTCTTAACCTTCTAAGTAAAGTGGGGATAATAGGGTGATCTACTCCATAGAGCTGTACAAATTAGGGAGTATTTAATGCATAGTGATTTCCACAATGAGCACATGCACCAGACACCAACTGAAAGACGTGTTGTTTTTATGTTTTGGACTGGATTAAATAAATTTGAGAAAACAAGGTAACCCCCGGGGAAAGCGAAGGTACCTAACATTCACCAGGTGCCTATTATGTGCTCAGTGGCTTAAGTGCTTTACAGATATTCATCTTCCTTATTGGCAAAAACTGGGCCTGCGTGTATTACCTATATGATCTAAAGAAGTTTTAGCAAAACAAGGAGACATCTTGTTGACATTAAAATGTATGCACATCAATTTTTGCTGTCATTTCAACCGTAATTTGAAATAACAAGATTTTGACCTAATGTTACAGGTTTGAGAGTAATAGAAAACTCCAGTCTTTTCAAATCTAGGCTGGCAACAAACTATAAGATCAAGTTGTTATTATGACCTTAGCTTGTGTAAATTTAGTCAAGTTATTTTGGAAGTCTCTAAAATGGTATTATCTAAACCAGTCTTTGGGGTGTGGCCCTTGAGAAAAAGACTAGCTTTTTGCTTGTATTCTCTGATGGGTTCTGTGATTAGCACTTGTTGAATCACACTTACAGTATTTCTTATCGGGAAGATATAATTGAATCTCCTACATTTTTGCATCTTCAAATGTATCTCTGCATGGCCACCTGAGAAAGCATTTTAGCAGAAACACTTGTTAATGGATTTTTCCTTATCCTAGTTTTGCTTCTAATGCAACAATAATCACATGTATTTCCAAAGTGCTTTTTATCCTCAAATACAGCAGAGTTCTTTAGAAACTATATGTAATTCTGAAATCACTTGTCTCATCTCACCGTGCAGCTCTCTCTGCAGCAGGAATGGGCACAGCAGCAAGGAAAGGGAGGAATAGAAAGAGGGCTCCAGGATGAGACCAGACCTGGAGGAAGGCAACGGAGGAAGGCAGCGTTGTTTTGTGTTGGAAATGCTAACCTCTGTGGCCTTCAAGCTGAATGCAAATAAGTCCTCCTGGAAAGAGCCATTCTGCTCAGGGCCATAGTTCATGCTTTGCTCCCACTCTCTTTTGTTCCACACTCCTGAGGACCCTCTTGCCAGGAGACAGTTTTAGTTGCAGAGAGAGTAAAAATTGGGCTGAAAGAAAAAATCAGTGGAATTAGCAGCTTTGGTGTAAAAACATAAATAGTACTTCATTATTTCCAGTGCTTTGATGAAGGATGCATATGCCCTTTTCCTCTCCCAATTTCCAAAGTCATAAATTATTAATTTTTCCTATTTTTTAAATTTTGTAAAAATGGAATCATGTACTATGTACTATTTTGTGTCAGCTTCTTTTGCTTGAAATTATATTTGAGATTTACCCAGGATTGAGATATAGTAGTAGTCATGTATTTACACTGTTAATAGTATTATATTTATATACCACAATTTATTTTACACATACACACACACACACTCTCTTTGTTTTTCATCTAAGGGTGTGTGTGCACTATGTGACATTTACTTAAATACATAAAACAGTTTTCATGTCAATCAAAATGATAAGGTCAAATTTATGTCAGTTTTTAAAATGCAGAATATATATATATATATTTACATGTATATTGTAGAATGTCTGCAAACGTGGTACTTTATAATCAGATTGGGCAGGGGATTCTACCAAAAAGGGCTTTTCTTTTTAGGTTTAACTTGATGATGGAGAAGAAAAGATATCGAAGGATTAGGCTGTCAACAGGTAAAAATCTAATTATACATCCATCTTTTTGTGACTACTTCACATAAGTTGTATTTCATCTCTAAGTGCCTCATTTTTTTCTATATACCTTTACCTGTATATGCAAGGTGTGTAGGATGTCTAATATATGTTAAACATAGCAATAACAGGCAAAGAACAAAGTAACACCTCAAGCTAGTATTTGCCTTGGGGCAAATCAGTAAACAACATACTAATTTATCACTGATACGCTTCAAATAACATTGCAATTACTAACTAAATAGTGACATTATTTGATTAAGAATTGTCAGCATAGATAAAATCTACTAATTATGTCTTGTTGAGTAATGAAATTTTATGCTTTTAGTTTAGAAACATTTTTTCATATTCAATGCAACTCTGTGGGTGTAGATTAAAGAAGCTTTATTTTGTTTTCTACACTGCTAAACTGCAACTTGTAAATTCTGCCTCTGTGGTTATCCTTGCAATGCTCATTTGGATTCACTCCATGCTCGTTCAGTCAGGAAAATGGGTATGCTTAGCTTTGTACAGGCTAATAAAATGAAAATATGAACCAGCTGTATAGCTATTTTGGAACAAAAGCTATAATGGAATTGAGCACATATAAAAAGTTTGTGAGTCACCAGTGTACAACTCAATGGATCATCGCTATGTGCACAGGGGCGTGCAACTACACGAGGGGGTCAAGAAGAGGAACTAGAATCCCAGCACCCCCTGATGCCTGCCCATCATTCCCTTTTCTGTTCTTCTTCGGAGTGCCAACAACGGACATTAATTTTCATTGTTTTTAAAATTTTATGAAAATGGAAGCATGTTTTATTTTGAGTCAGCTTCTAGGTTTCAAGAGAGCTGTAGTTATTTTGTTTACACTGCTGAATAGTATTATAATACATTGTATGACTTTACCACTAATTCTTACTTTTCTATGGCGATCTTACAGTGTTTGATGTAAAGAGAGCAGGAGGCACAGTGTCACTAGCCTCAGGAAGTGGCTACTCCAAAATCCATATTCTCAAATTGCTGTTTGCCCAATTATTCCCTCCTCCCCTCGTGATAAATTCTGTAAAGAAAAATAAATTCTCTGTTTATGAAGATAGAAAGTTAAGAGGTGGGGAGGACTGTTTTAGATAGGCTTGCTAAAAAAGGCCTCTTTGAGAAGATATTATTTGAACACAGATTTGAATGTAGTGAAGAAATTAACCAAGTAAAAGCGGGTTAGTTTGGATTGTATTGGATTAGTTGGATTGCATTCTGTGATAGGATGAGATTGGAGAGTTATGATTAGGTAAGTAATGTGATGAGACTTTTGTTAAAATGACTGTGGTTGCTGTGTGGAAAGAACAGGTCCTGGGTGAGGAGTGTGACGGTGAGGAGACTGCTTGGGAAGGAAAGGCAGCGGGTGATGGCGGCGGCTGTCATGGGTATTCCTAGCATACATGATGAAAACAGGCCAGATCCTGCATGTATCCCGCAGATAAACTCCAAATACTTGCTGAGGGATGGGATGTAGGGTTTGAGGGAAACGGAGGAACCAAGCATGACTTTCATGTTTTTAGCCTGGGCAGGTGGGTAACTGAGACTGTCACTTACTGACATGGAGAAAATCAGAGGAAGGGAAGTTTGGAGTAGGAGGGTTAACTACAGAATTTTCTTTTGAAAATATTAGACTCAAGAGACTTACTAGATTTCAAAGTGGAGATGTTGAGTAGGCAGTTGTACATAAAAGTCTGGAGTATAGGAGAGAGTTCAAGGCTAAGGTATAAATGTGGGACTCATTTAAAATTTAATTAAAGTCACCGAATTGGATAAAAAGACTCACGGGTGAAGAAATGTAGAAAAGAGAAGAGGTGGGGGGAGCCTGAGGCCTGGACCTTGAGATACTCTAATATTTAGATGCTTGGGGCCGGGCGCGGTGGCTCACACCTGTAATCCTAGCACTCTGGGAGGCCGAGGCGGGAGGATCACTCAAGGTCAGGTGCTTGAAACCAGCCTGAGCAAGATCCAGACCCCGTCTCTACTAAAAATAGAAAGAAATTAATTGGACAACTAAAAATATATAGAAAAAAAATTAGCCAGACATTGTGGTGTATGCCTGTAGTCCCAGCTACTTGGGAGGCTGAGGCCGAAGGATTGCTTGAGTCCAGGAGTTTGAGGTTGCTGTGAGCTAGGCTGACACCTTGGTACTCTAGCCCAGGCAACAGAGCTAGACTCTGTCTGAAAAAAAAAATAGATGTTTGGAGGACAAGGAAACACCAGCAAAGGAGACTAAAATATAGTGGCCTGTGAAATTGGAAGAAAATAAGAAGGAGTCTTTTCCTGAAAGTCAGATAAGGAAAATATTCTATAAAGAAGGGAATAGGCAGGGTGAAAAGTTGAGTAAAGTGAGGGCTGAACATTGAACACAGTCTTCGGAAAGACAGAGATTAGTGGTGATATCCACAAATGTGTTCAGTGGAGCAGTGAGGAGCAAATTTTTGCTGGAGTAGACGGAGGAGAAAATGTGAGAGGAGGAGACAGAGACGGTAAGCACAGACAATTCTCCCTTGAAGTTTTGATATAAAGAGAGTCAGAGAAATGAGATAATAGCTAGAAGGGTTCATGGGGATCTCTGCACCTTTTTTAAATGGGAGAAATTTCAAAATGTTTGTATGCTGATGGAAGTTGTACAGTTGGAGAAGGAGAACAATGATAATTTCAGGAAAGATAATGAAAGGAAACAAAATACAAGTTTTTGAGAGAAATAGAATTAAGAAAGTTTGATTGACTACAATGGACACTATCCAAAAGGAATGATACATAAAGTTTTTACTATCTGAAATTGAGAAAATAATGTTTTTCCCCCTAGAAACATTATTTCCCAAAGCATAAGTCATGCCTCTTGTGTTTTCTCAACGGCCATGTGTGTACATGTATATAAAAGTACAAACATTTATAAATTCATGACCAAGAGATTGTATACCCTACTCTAAACATTTATTCACATTTTCCGTGGCTTATTTGCACAATAAAAACCTATACACCCAAAGATTTTCTAAGTAGCAGGATCATTATAACAAATATTTCATCAAATCAACCAGGGAAAGAAAACAGTTTCAACTAGCATTTCCGTATTATCCTGACTTTTTATAAAGCAATTGTGTCATTGTCTAATTATCCCAGCAGTTTAAACAACTGTGAATTTACTAAAATTCTTTCCTAGTTGCTTGTGCAGAGACATACTAGAAGGAATTAGTGTGTTTGTGTGCACATACATGCGTTCCTCTTTTCCTTTCTCTTTACTTCTGCAATCTTTTATGTTTATGCACAGAATAGTGGATGCATTTTCTGATGTTGTTAACTTCGTCCACCAGCACATTTCATACATTTTCTGACAAGATAGGAAAGGAACAATGTAAGTAGCGAGAGCTATTTCTTGTCCTATAAATATGCAATTAATAAGTTTAATTTTGTGTAAAAATGAAGAGGAAAATATATAAAAAGCAAAAATGGCTTTTCCCAGCAGTAAGTACAGCATCTGTGACTACATGTTCTTTTTAAAAGTTATACAATGAACATTGGCTATCTGGACACACTTTTTGGATTTCTTCTTTTAAGAAAATAGTTCTGCTAAATGTTTATAATTCTTGCAATTTTCCATTTATGGCTAAACTTATTTCTTATGTGCTTGTGATAAATACAGTTCTTGTACTTTACATTTTTGAACAATAATTTGTATTGTTTAGAGCTTTCTAAGTTTTAAAGCTTTTTTAATACTTTGTCTCATTTGAGCTTTACTGTGACATGCTACTTTGTAAACCTGCAACGGCTACTTTATAAACCAGGCTGAGGCTTAGAGAGAGTTAGGTGACTTGCCCAGAAGCTCAGCTGGGTCTGAAACCCAAGCCTTCTGACTGCCAACCGTGTGAGCCTCTTGTTATGGCGAACTGCCTCTCCGGGCATGTTTGCTTCCATTTTAAGGCCATTGCAATTTCTGCAAATCAGATCTGATATTCCCCTTTGCATTTGCTAGGCTGGCTTTGGTAAGATTACCTTAAAATTTTATTTCTTTATAAACTCTGAGAAATTAAAAAATGTACTTTCCTTAATTTCACTATTAATACCCTTTTCAATAATTTGTTTAATACATATTTATTGTATATGTAACATGAGCCACACATTGTTCTAGCTTCTGGATACAGCATGGGAAAACAAAGACAGAATCTTGGTTCTCAAGGAATCTGCAATCTGATTGCAGAGCTTTTTCAGTGTAGGATGAGTTACCAAATGTCAGTTTTCTTGAGTTAGTAGGAGGGAGATTTTTGGAGAGCAGTCTTATTGGGGATTTGTAATATATATACACCTGAGGTCATTGCGTTGACTTGGCCAATGGCTCAGGTGGAGCTCTTTTATCAGTCTTCTAAAATGGCCTAGAATTTCAATAATTAGAACATGGCACCAGTGATCATCTCTATAATTTATCTGGGTTGCCAGTTGTGAACGACATGATGGCATTGCACTTGAAAAGCTCCAGGACCAGGTGTGGAAGGGCTTTAGAGAAACTACATGAAAACCATTTCTAGTCACAGATTTTGCTAAATCAAGATGTTATACTCACAAAACATTATCTAACAATAGGTAAATTTATTGAATGTCAAGTTGGTAGGGAATGTTTTGTAAGAACCATTTCCTATAATTCTTAGGGGAACGCATTATCATCATCATTCCCATTTTTAGATTGAGGAACTGAGCCTTAGAGAGAAAGTTTAAATAATTTATCTGGGAAATGTCAGAGGTATAATGTGAGGATAAGATGTCTCATTCCTTAGCTTTTGCTTTAATCACTATGCTATACTCCTTATCCTGAAAGACACCTAAAACATAGTATTGTCAACTAGATGAAGCTTAGCAATGCATGGTAGCTCTGATTTTCCCAAGAAACTTGGAGAAGTTAAGAGAGAGCAAGCAACATCAGTGTATGGCAGAGAGTTCCCTCCTTTTGTTTGTACAATTGCAGTATCTGTCTATGGCCCAGCACTTCAGGAAGTATTCCAAAAGATGGGAGAGATCCGTTAAAAAATTCTGAAAACAGAAAACAAATCCATATTTTGAAATTCCAATCTATTTATTGCAGAAAAATCTGTGATTTATGTGTGTGCAAATGGAAAAGAACTCCATTTGTTAAGTTTTTGTAATTATGCATGGCTAATTCTTGCTTTCTCTTTGTTCAGTGTGATTTCTGTTTGTCAGCATCTTGTTCAAGGTGAAGTAGGCCAAAAACAAGTATGAATTTGAAGGACTTAAATAATGCAATTAACCCACTTTATTGTATTTCTCTATTCAACCTCAATATACAGAAAATATATTTTTCTCTTATGTTCATAGAGCATGTATAACATTTAGTTATATACTTGGCCTACAGAAAACTTGAATTTTTTTTCCTCCAAACCAGAACACTTGTAGGACACATGCTCTGACCAAAAAACCAAAATATTGAATTTTCATGGTAAAACAAAATAATGAAAACCCACTTCAAATTAAAAAAAAACCTCTTCCAAATGACTCTTGAATCAAGAGGAAACAAAAAACTGAGATTAAAAATGCTTAGCAATTAATGCAAATGAGCTCTCTTCAGTGAGAATTCTCCATAATGTGAATAGAGCTGCACTCAGCAAAATTCATAACTTTCAACTTTTTTACATTTAACACAAGTGAATCAAACACTTAATTTAGAAAACAATTTAGGAAACTTAGGAAAAATAAAAACAAAATAAACTTCAGGTAAAAGCAAGGAATTATTTAATACAAGGCTGAAATTATGATATATATATATATGAACTACCAAAGAAACCTATAAAAGCACTGGACTTAATCAATAAAACCAAAACTGCTTTTTTTTACAAAGATATTTCATGGATAGTCTTGCCAAATATAATACCATCTGCCCAGTTAAATTTCAATTTCAATTTCAGGTAAACAATAAATAACTTTTTAGTGTAAGTATGTTCCATATTTAGGATATACTTATACAAAAGCTGTTATTCATTGTTTATCTGAAATTCAAGTTTAGCTGTATGTCCTATATTGTAATTTGCTAAATCTGGTAATGCTGTTAATGGAGGAGAATATTTTTTAAAAGTTGGAAAATTGAGATGATTGAATCTAGATGAATTTTGTAAGAAAGTCAAAATTACACAAATTGCTTCAAGAGAAGACGACAAAAATAAAAACTGAGCAAAAAAATACTGAAGAAAGGAAAAAGTGTTAATTATCTATTATTAAAAAGATACTAGGAATTCTGCTTTCATCTTTGTAGGAGTAACAAGGACCAGATTTAGCTTTTTACGGTAAAACAGGACAAAATATGTGGAACAACTGTTTTTAGTTATTGGACAACAGGCAGTGCACACCATGATCCCTGAGAGAAGAGCGATGAAGTAATTCCTAAGACCTTCTTGACTTGATGCTTGGAGGCAATTTTCAGACATAGGCCGAAGGAGAGGAGCAACCTACACAAAGCCTTGATGGATTTTGGAGATACAGATTGGAGTCTGGAGAGACAGAGTTGGCTGGAAATTGTAACACATAGTTGCAGAAATGAAGGACCTACAGAGAAACAAAAGCTCCAAAACCTGTATGGGGTTTTCTTGAGGCTTTGCTGAGCAACGGTGAAGTGAAAACTCCACAAAGTGGGGCAAAGAGTGGCTGGGGAGTTATAAACTGAACAGTCCCCACAGTACATGCGGGATGGGAGACACTTGAGCTCAACAAGAGTAGCAAAAACAATTACTGGTCTTACGTATGACTGTAGGTGCGGGCATCTTAAACGGTACCTTACAGTTATCTAAAGAAATACCTCATGCCCAAGTGGGATTTATTCTAGGAGTACAAGGATACTTTAAACTATTTTAACAAACAGAGTGTAATCAAGTGGGATTTATTCAAGAAATGCAAGGATAGTACATTAGCGAATCTATCAGTTTAGCAGTTATTCTTGAAGGATGCTCAAAAACAAATAAGAAGAGATGGAAAACTCCTGTGAAAAACAGTATTATTAGACATAAACAACAGCTATCACATTGAATACTAAATATATTCCCATTAAATCCAGGAAACAAAGGTAAGATGCTATTGTCATTTTTTCCCACATTATTCTGAAGATTCTTTCTAGTTAACATAATCAGAAAATAAATAAATTGCACCTGTATTAGAAAAGACACAATTATTATTATGTGAAGAAAGTATGACCACATACTAGAAAATCAAATAGATCTAAATCAAATAGTATTCAAACTAATAACACAGTCTACAAAAGTGTCTGCAAGCAAGATGAATACATATAGTTTATATCAGCAGTAGAGAATTATTAATTTTTAAAATCTCAATGATATCAACAACAACTTTGAAAAGTCTCAGGCTAAATGTATTAAGAAATGTACAAGCTTTTATAAAGTCACCAATGACATTTTGCCTGGAAAGATATAGGCTTGAATAAATGTAGTAGTCAGAATATCATCTTTCTTAAATTTATATATCAGTCTTCTGAAACTGACGTTGTAACTCTAATGTCATTTTGGTGAGAAGTTAGTGGAAGAAAACTTGCAAGTTTGTTTGTTTTAAGAATATCTGAAAGAGTATATGTGCCAGTGCACTCAAAAATTGTTTTGAAAGGGATTTTATTGTGTAGAGAATTTATCAGATGTTAAGAAATCCTATAATATAATTAAAACCTTATGGCATTAGCACACAACGAACAAATAAATCAATGAAGTAGTAAAGAAGGTCCATTAAGATATGAAAAGAAAGACTACACTGGAAAAATCTATGGAGCAGGAATGTATTTTATAGTGAATGAAGTCAGGACAAATAGATTTCTCTTTGAAAATAAAAAGTTAAATATCCACTTTGTATCAAATATAAAAATAAATTCCACTGAATTAAAAATCTAAAGATAAAAAACAATTAAAATACTAAAGACAATGTTTTATTATCTTTGGGAACTGAGGTTTTTAAGTATGACATAGAACTCAAAAATCATAAGGAAAAAGATTAACATATATTATTGTATAAAATTTTAAAACTCTGACATGGTGAAAAACACTGGAAATAACATTAAAGAATAAATGACAGATCAAGGGAAAACCATGATATCTTTTATCTATCTATCAATCCATCTATCTATCTATTACCATATCAGTGATATGTAAAGAGTTTTTACAAATCAATGAAGAAGAGACAATAACCTAATAGGAAACTGCATAAAACCTGTGAACAGGTGATTTGGAAGAGTAAATTCAGAAGATCAAAAAACAAATAAGAATATTCTAACTCTTGTTAATATGGTTAAAATTTTAATTAAAAAGAGATATGATGTTCATGTTTAATGTATTATATTTATAATCATTTAATAACCAATAATACCTAGAGTTGCCGGAGTTATGGGAAATAAAAATTTGTATGCACTTTCCTGTTTATAAACAATTACAACATTTTGGAAGGAAATTTGACAGTATTCATTACATTTTAAAGTATTTTTACCATTTGATAGAAAAACATTATTTCTAGGACTTAGATACTAAAGCTTATCTAATGAGCTAGATTAGTGCAAAGGCACCTGCATGTTTTGGTCACCTGCTTCTTCTGGGCCTTGGATTCTACATCAATTTACTGGTTGGCTCCCCGTCCAGTATTTAGTTTCTGCAGGTCAGATCACTACCCCATGTCAATTTAGAGGAACCCAGCCCCATGGAGTTCTAGGAACTCCCTGATTTCTAGAATATTTTGTGTTAGTGGAGTGTTTTTTTCCTCCTATTACTTGTATATGTATATGATTTCTCCTTCCCTCCTTGTGTACGATTTCTCAGAACAACCCCCTCTGCCTTCTACCGCTAAAGATACTGTTTGTAACATAAAGCTAAGCGCCTGGACCGTGACATCTTCATCACTGTGTAGGAGGTCCTCTATTCATAGAAAATCCAGTTCATGAGAGATCTGAGAGATCTCTGTGAGACTCAAGGTACATGTGTCCCCTCGGTGCCTCCAGTTATTAGTCAACCTCTGGTGTAATATATTCTTTTATTCCAAAATGCAGATTTTTTTTCCTCTTTTTAGTATCCCTGAAATCACGACATGTCTTAAAATCAATGGCATATTATAGTTTAATTAATTGCCAGCATATATTCTTTCTTAGTAGGACATAAGGTAATAATAAATCTGATAACCAATGGTATTTCATTTTTAAAAAATTCATTTGTTATACATAGTTTATGACATGTTTAATTTTATAATAAATATTTTATATTGCTAATGAGATATGACACATGGAACTACATCAGAGCTCTGACCATTGTGGTTAATAGATGTCTTTTGTTTGTTTTTGCCTCTCCTTAGTGCATTACCTCATCAGTGTTTTAGGAGATTTTCCTTTTTTAGTTTGAAAGCTATTTACCAAACATAGGTATTTGTAAATTGAGAATCTCCTTTGGTATTACTCATGACCCTGATAATGCAACCAAGTTCTAGTTTCTGGGTATCATTTTATTTAGCATCGTTTTGTTTTGGAATTGTTGATTTCTTTTTCTCTCTTTTCCCTACACCTCCAAACTGTTATTTCCTTACTTTGGAAAGATGATATGGACTAAGATTTAGATAGTGTTTCTGAGAGAGACTAAATCCAGGTTATGCCACTTAGTAGCTAACATGGACTAGGGCAGGTTACTGCAGTTCTCTCAGCCTCAGCGTGCTCGTCTGTAAGAGCCTTGTTCACCTCAGTGTTTTTGGGAAGACAGCTAAGGTAATGCACATGGATGTACTTTCTAAATGCTAAAGCAATGACATTTCTGGAGATTATTAATAGTCTCAGAGGGCACCTTCAATAATAGCTAGTTTTAACTAATTTCCTGAGCAATGACGCAAGGCGCCCCTACATACCGAGTTAATCTAGGATGAGTTCCTTTATTTCTACCATAGCCCATTATTGTGTTTTCTCATCCCTGATGGTACCTGCTCCAGTGTTCAGATAACCTTAACAAAAATGGAGTTACATCAAGGTCATAGCACAAGCCTATGACAAAGTAAAGGGAAAACACACCTCTCTTGTAAGCCAAGTTACTTTATCTTCACCAGACGGCCTCCCATGCATGTAGTGTTCATTCTACGCATAATTCTAAAGTGAACATTCTGCTTCTGTGATCTTGTAATCAATCTGCAACCACAGGATCAAGTACAAACTGCCAGCCAACGCAGGACTCTATTCACTGCAATATTCTATGAACAATGGAAATTGCAAACCTGGAAACGATTCAGAGTCAATCCCGTCACCTTAATGAATAATCACACCTGAAGCATGTAAGGCAAATTATATTCTAGTCTGTTCTTAAAGACCTCCTGAGGTGATTTTCCAACCTCTCTAAAGGACACTTTCTTTAGCAAATGTTACTGTTGGTAAACACTTGTTTGTACTTCAGTGAAGTTTCTCATACCATGGGGTAATGAATTTTTGTTGTTGTTTTTTTCTACCTTAGTGAGATGAAGTAACAGTGACAACATGCCATCTATTTGAACTTGTAACTGACTTTAATGAAGAGCTGCCTCTTGCCTATGAGGTAACATTCAAACTTCTTAGCATGTCATAGAAGGCCCATGAGAATCTACCCCTGGCTATGTTTGCAGTATCTATTCCCGACATATCCCTACACATGTTCAGCATTTAGCTCTGCTAAAGTACTTTCTGAACCCCCCAAATACCATGTTCTTTAATACAACTTATTTGTGCACATACTGTTCCCTCTGCTTGGAATGTCTTCTCCCCTCATCTTTCCAAATGACTCTTACCTTTATTTCAATATTCAGCTCACATGTCGCCTCTCTTGGGAAGACTTTCCTCAGTCTCCTAAAGAGTTGGTCACTTTCCACTCCTTGGACACTTCCATTGTTTGATTTCAGTATTTGATTATTTAGGAGGTATTTACTTTTTGATTGTTTACATGTTCTTCCACACCCTTCACTGGACGGTGAGGATTGAAGTCTGAGATGAGTTTTATTCATTTGCTCTCTGTGTACACGAATGACACAAAATAGGGGATCAGTGCATGAGTTGAAAGAATGAACGAGTGTCACAATACTCCAGCATTCAAAGAACCAAAAGGCTTTCTTTATCATCAAATAGGAAGAACGTGAATACAAAAACATGAAAGACCTGCCCAAAGCATCAACATGCTAAATATCTGTAAAGTTATCTCATGTAAGTCACTACTATCAGAAATGGCTGAAGGACAATTGTAAATATGTGTACCTTTTTGAGAGACATCATGGTGGGTTCCCATTTGCCATCCCTAATGTGAAAGAACTTTACTAAGCTGGAAAGACAAGCATTGATGTTTTATTATCAAAGAGTGATTTTTCCATTAGCTTTTCAGTACCCGTCAGCAGGACATTTTGCAAAAGCATATGGATGTTGGCAGCCAGTGATGTTTCAGATGCCTGCCATTAACAGTGCTCAGGCAGTCTGTCAATGCCATTAGAAGCTCTGATGGCCAGAGATGAAAGACTGAAGCGCTGCTTATATAATACAAAACACACTGATATGATATCATGAAGTTTTCCTGATTTTATTAACAAATTAAAATATAACTCCCAGTAAGCATATCCTAGGAAAGGTAAAGTGACTCAGAACTGGGAGGGGATCTGGGATGGTTTAGCCATTTCTCTTCTCACTGTGGAAGGAAATTCTGTAAACTGCCCTTTATAAGCACTGACAATTTTCCCAACATAACCTTTTCCTCATGATATACTGATTGCTACTGTTTTTAAATGGCTTGTTATTAATAATTTCTCTGTATACTACCTGCTTTGACTTCCTCTGATGAAGGGGTTAAGGAGTATTAAATTCATTAAGATAAATTTTTGGTGTTGTCTAGTTGGAGTTAGTGGGGGCAAGAAGAAAAACAAAGGACTTGTGCAGTTTACAAACTGGAAAATATGCTCCTTCTCCCCATTGCTGTGGCTGTTGATGACATGTATGAGACACCTGTGGGATGCCCGCGCCGGGCCCGTACATTAGCATTTAGGACAATGGCAGGAATTAAAATGTCATTGGAAATAGAGAACTTTAAGGGTAACTTAATTACTTCTCTAAAGAAATATTATGTTGGCTCTTTGGAATAGCTATTTTCTGTTTTTAATGATGAAAGGAATGATGATTTCCATGCCTCTGTTGGGACTTGGATTAGCTATTAAAGTGGGAGGTGAGATATAGATCTTTTTACTAATGGAGGATATAGGGTCTCCTGTATGTAAATAAATAGGCATCTGCCTTTCTTTCTTTTCTTTTCCTCCTTCTTTCCTTCCTTCCTCCCTCCCTCCCTCTCTCCCTTCCTTTCCTTTCTCCATCCCTTCTTAGAATTGGCTTCTGAAGGTTGAATAAAGACTTCTTCTAGCTCTCCATAACACAGGTTTTTATTTTTAGGAATGTTGTTTTCATTGCTTATTTTCCTTTTGTGGGTAGGATTTTTCTATCTAATTCTCTAACGATGTTATTAGCAAAGTTCAGTTGTTGATTTTGTGCATTAACCATGTCACTGGCTGTCATATCTGTATTTAAAAGCAGGTTAAAGCCTGAGAGTTTTGGATTTGTAGTCTTGGGTTTGCCCTGTCATATGATCTTGAGAAAGGCGCTAAAATTCTTTAAACCTTCTATTTCTAATCTATAAACACAAACATAACAATTGTAAGTACTCCATAGTCCATCAGTATATACTCCATAAGGTTATTGTCAGGATTTAATGAGATAATGGCACAAATAAAGAGCATATATATATATAGGGGTTTTTTTTTGTTTTTGTTTTAAAACCATACACTTGACCGTTAGCATTGTTTTTGATTCCTAGGCCTAGAAGGCAGGTTGTAAATTAGATGGTATGAGACAGGACCTGGAAAACTGTGTGTGTGTGTGTGTGTGTGTGTGTGTGTGTGTCATCTCTCCAGATAATTCTGGCGTACAACCATATTTGAGAACGATTAGCCTAGGATACTTTCTTGTCTTAAAATAGAGCCAGTTGTAACAAGTAAGTTTTCCCATCCTATATTTACAATCTCTTAGAGAAGTTGAGTCTGAAAGTTTTTCCAGGAATTTATTCAGAATACTTTTCATTGTCACTAAGTCTTTTTATTTTTATTTATTTATTTATTTAGAGACAGAGTCTCACTCTGTTGCTCGGGCTAGAGTGCCGTGGCGTCAGCCTAGCTCACAGCAACCTCAAACTCCTGGGCTCAAATGATCCTTCTGCCTCAGCCTCCCAAGTAGCTGGGACTATAGGCATGCGCCACCATGCCCGGCTAATTTTTTGCATATATTTTTTAGTTGTCCAATTAATTTCTTTCTATTTATAGTAGAGACAGGGTCTCGCTCTTGCTCAGGCTGGTTTCGAACTCCTGACCTTGAGCGATCTGCCCGCCTCGGCCTCCCAGAGTGCTAGGATTACAGGCATGAGCCACTGCGCCCGGCCTGTCACTAAGTCTTTTTAAAACTGTCTTTCTAAATCATCCCAGCGAGAGGTGAGCATAAAGCCCTTCATTTTGTAGCCTATGTGAAGATGAGGCCGCTTGACGTGGAATTCTGCTATATGCGGATTTATTTGTGCATGCTTTTGCGCCTCATTCTTAACTGTGTGGATCTCAATTTGAGACACAGAGAATGCCCTAGTGTGTGTGTTATCTGCTGAATGGACAGGCATCTTACTGAAATTTCCAGGGAAGAAGAGCCAGAAAAAGTTTCTAGAGGGAAATCACAAAATAAAATTAATGGCAGTTTACTCATTATTGCTAAATTAGTTTCCATAAAAACATCACAGATATTCTCAGTCTCAATATGTTGTCTGGATTGATTGATGTGCGAACATATTTACGAAGTCTTTCATAGATTCACTCGTGAAGAAAGTTTCCCTCACCCAGTCTTTCGTTGTGTTAGTCAGGACTCTATCGGGTGTAACTCACCAAAACTCAACTCAGACAAGCATAAAAACGGTGTGTGTGTTCTTGTCACAGACCAGGGACTGATAATCTATTGATCTGTTGTTTCGTATGGTTAAAATAAGGAGATGATCAGGGTATAATTTCACAAATCACATGGTTTATTGTGATATAAAGAGACTCTTTTTTCTCCACAATGTTCAAAGAGGGGGAAAATAATGAGAATAAATCTCACAGAAATACACTCAATAGACAAGGTACATTAATCACATAATGAGTTCCTATTTTGTTTGGAGTGCAATTATTAAAGTTTAGTTGCCCAATTAGGATGGAAGCAGGCCTCTGTGAGTGTAAAGTCTAATCAAAGTTTGAGCTGTATGTTTCTATGAGAAGCTCTAGGGAGAGGCAGTTTGACCAGCACAGCAGGAATCAGAAATGACACGCAAGGTCCTTAGACACTAGTGCAGGGCCTGTATTGAGAGGCTCACAGAGAGTCGCCCTGCCACAGCCCCAGATCTCCATCTGTCAAAATCTTGGGTTCATATGCATTTTTGAGTCCTGTAGTTTAGGCAAATAACTCACATATGTGGTCTAATAAAGTGTGGTGTAACATTCTCCTGGGAGGGGGGATTACACTCCCTGTTCTTATCACAGCAAAACATATGTCTCTCAGCAGCAAGTTATGTGTTTGGAATCATTTCAAAGCTACATAACACATTTCTTTCTTCTGGCATAGCTAGATCTAGGGGTTCACATCATGTCCTTAGGACTCAATAACTTCTATATATCTCTCAGCCTGACTTTTCTCTCAGTTGGTTTCATTCTTAAGCAAGTCTTTGGCTATCCCAGCAGAAAGAACACTTCTTTTCTCCCCAGTAGTTCCAGTAATAGTCCCAGGATTGGGTCTCATCAAATGCGATTTGGATCACATACTCATTCCTGACCCACCAACACAGCTAAGGAAGGGAATACGGTGATTTACTAGGCCTATGTGACATGTCAATCCCTTTATGGATGGGGTCAACCACATCCTAAAACACACAGAAATTGGAGACAGGTGATTCTCTTAAGGAATACTGAGGGGCTGATATCAGAAGAAGAGGAAACATGCTGAGCAGGAATAAAACAGCAAATGTCCACATCTCATAAGGCGCTTAGTCCCTGAACGATGAAAGTCCCCTCCATGGAGATTTCACTGCTGAGTCTCAGGAAGCGAAGACTAAACTAGGATCAATTCTTTGGAGAAAACCAAGTGATTTCAGAAGGTTTAATATGATTTTCACCTAGACTTTTCTTCTACCAATTTATACAATTCTCATCTACTTGTTTGGCAGTATGATGAGAAAAAGGGGCAAATGCATTAGAAGGCTTTTGAATATGTTGAGTGTCATATTTAATTATATTTTAATTATCTTTGAAAAAACAGAATGAATTGAACTTACATATCATCCCACGGAGACTAGGCCACAGGAGAGACATTTGTTTTCTGGGAGCCTTTCTGTGTCATCAGATCTATACTTAATGGTCCATAGATTCCATGCCAAGTTCCCCTACTATGCAAAAGTAGACGTCCCATTTTTGTGTTAAACATACTTTCAAGCAAGCAGTGGTCTCTCTCTTTGTTTTCTCTACTTTTCCTAGGAATCCAATCTTCAGGAATTAATGCAGTTCCTTGGGTTTTCTAATTTATAGCATTCTGAATTTTCTGGAGTAGCCCCAATTTTATGCATTCACATTGCCTCAATCAGAGATTTGTGATATTCAATTTAAAGGGCTTTCACTATTACGCTTTGCAAATATTTATAGAAAAATAAATTAACAAATCCAGAAATAATTATACCATGATTCCTCATGTGCTTCAAAAATTGTGGTCTCAGATACTCTATGACCCAATATTTCCCAGCACTTCTTGCAGTGGATGTGGCGGTGCTCAGAGAGGTGACATGCCATTCCTTCATGGTTGGAAACTATTCCAAGTTAAAAAAGAAGAAAAAAAGGCTGTGCATGTGATTATCCTCCATGTGCACAGTCCTGTGCTTCATACCATGATTTAAGATACACTGAATAGGAGACATAGTTTTTCCTTGCCGGGATGTTAAGATTTAGGAAGGATGGACAATTCATAGAAGAGAAGCAACAGACACATCAAAGAGTAAACATATACTGTGTCTGGAAGTAAAGGTTGGTATAATCTCTTTGCAGTATAATTTATCAATATCTATAAAAAATTGAAAATGTAAAATCTATACAAATTTAAGACAATATCAGAAAAAGACATGGAAATATTAAAACAATAATCTCCAAGTGGGGAAGGCATTTCTAAGATATGATATAAAACCCTTAACAGCAGAGACAGATAATTAGACTATGTAAGGAAAATCAATATTTTTGTGTGACAAAACAAATAATAAAGTCAAAAGACAAATGGTAAGTTCTAATTTATAACCCATACAAAGAGCTAATTTCCTTAATATACAAAATCTCCTACAAATCAATAAGAATGAGAATAACAAACCATTTTAAACATAGACAAAGGATATGAATAGTCAGATTACAGGAAAGGAAGTATAAATGGTTTTAAACACATTAAAAGATGCTTACTGACACAAAGTGAAGCTCAGATTAAAATACCATTTAACCTGTCAGTTTGGCAAAGATCAAAAAGTTTCTTAGTACATTATGTGTATTCTAGTAAGGTGAAAAATTTTTTTTTTTTTTGAGACAGAATCTCACTCTGTTGCCCAGGCTAGAGTGCCATGGTGTAAGCCTAGCTCACAGCAACCTCAAACTCCTGGGCTCAGGCGATCCTTCTGCCTCAGTCTACCGAGTAGCTGGGACTACAGGCATGCACCACCATGCCCAGCTAATTTTTCTATATATTTTTAGTTGGCCAATTAATTTCTTTCTATTTTTAGTAGAGACGGGGTCTTGCTCTTGCTCAGGCTGGCTTCGAACTCCTGACCTTGAGTGATCTGCCCGCCTCGGCCTCCCAGTGTGCTAGGATTACAGGTGTGAGCCACCACGCCCAGCCCAAGGTGAGAATATTTTTGTTGGGAATGTAAATTGGCATAACCTCTGTAAAGGACAATTTGGTAATAGTTACCATATTTTAAAATACAACTACTCTCTGACCCAATAAAATTTTATTTCTAGAAATGTATCCTTCTTTGAACATATTTGTCCTTTTGCCGAATATTGTGTACAGAGATTTCTATACATTGCAGCATTGTTTGAACTAGCAAAAAAAAAAAAAAAAAAAAAACATGGAAATAACCAAACTATCCATCATAAAGGAACAGGTAAATTAAAGTATGGTGCATCCCTCCATAGAATGCTATTCAGCTGTTTAAAAGAAGAAGAACCCCTTTACATGCTGACATATAGCCATATAGCTAAGATATATGATTAAATGAGAAAAAGGAAGATGTAGAACATTGTGTTTATCAGCATATATAAAAGAGGCTGATAACGGAAGTTGTCCCAGGAATGGGAACTGAATGGCTTGAGGAGGAGTATTCAAGAAGCTTACTTTTTCTTAAGTATTCTTTTATAACTTTTATTGTACCATGTGAATATACTCAATCTTCAGAAATTAATGTAATTTTTAAAATATGCCTATGAATTGATCTAGCAATTATACCCCTAGAAATTCACCTAATAGCATAACGCATGATAACAAAGAATAGTCCATTAGTAGCAACTCTAAAAGAGAATCTCGTATGTGGTGGTATGAAATGTTCTCAAAGACAAACTGTACAATAAGAAGCAAAAGCAAGTTGCAGAAAAATATGTACTATGCAACTATGAAAGTTGCAGAAAAATATATATATGCCCTTTATATATATCACATTTATTTATATTAAAAATTTCATGTATAGGTAATGTTTGTATAGGCATCAACATCCATGTGTGTGGAAAGACACACTGGGAAAGAACTAAGGCTTGCATTGCGATGTGTCCTTTTACATATCCCATGAATATGAATTCCTGTGTCCAGATAATAATTAATCAAACAAAAAGGGAAACGTGAAGACAAGGACAAACATGTAGCTTTATTGGTTTGCGAACAGCTGAGGTGACCTTCTGGATGAAAAGAACCATGCCCAGTTAAATCAGCACCGAAGGAAGAGCCAAGCTCATAATCTGCAGAGCCGAAGTCCTAGGGATACGTTTGTGTCCTCTTGAATTCCAAAATGATCAGAGAGATAGAAAAGGCAATCAGAGATGATAGATGACTTTACATATTGAACAATAATAGGCTTATTTTTTAAAGACGTTCAGCCAATAACAATTTCCTTTGCACAGAAAATGCTGGATTTTTTTATATCCTCCCATGGAATTTGGCAGACACAAAAAGAGAAATGTTGACTTTTCCAGGTTGCCCATTATGCAAAATTTTGAAATATTCAGAACGCAAGAGACACATGTAACAAGCACAATGACCTTAAAAAATTCTCAGGCAGATGTATCGGAGTCCATTTCACATTGCTGATGTCCTTGACCGGTGGGCGCGCATACAGCTGGCTAAATGCCTCCTCCACAGCAGTGAGTCCAGGGATGCTCATTAGCTTTTGATTTAAAGAGAAAAGAGGAAGCAGGAGATGGAGAAGGAGGAATGTTATTCAGGGGCGGGTGGCTAATAAGGAAGGCCTGAAAAACAAGTGCGAGGATGCTTGCTGCATGCGCAGCTCATGGGGAGGTGGTCCAGACTCTGCATGTGAAAACAAAGCTCAGGTAACCTTTACCTGCAAGCCAGAAGGCATTTTATCATTTTGGTCAAGTTTCTGGCAATCAGGAGTTGCTGTTGCTGCCTTTTCTGTATGGGAACTGTCCAGTCCTGGAGTTCCAAAGCGGCGTGAAGTGGGTGCACGTCTGCTCTCAACCGTTTCCTCACGTTATCTGCTATTTTCCATCCGGAGTCTGTCTGCTTGTGTCTGTCTCGTCCTTAGCTGGGCACTGTCCACCTTCATTTGTTTGCTTACTGCTCTTTCCAAGACTGAGTTTAACCACAAGTTCCTTGACTTCCAAAGTGGACATTTGTGACCATCCTGCCCAGCCTCTGTTCTTCCTTCTTCTCAGCCCCCTGGGGAGCCATCCCGTCCTTGCTCAGCCCACGTGGCTGATGAGGATGGCAGTGCCTCTGGACCCAGGACTGGAGCTGGGATCTGCACCAGTGAGTACCCCGGATCCCCTCAGCCGCAGTGACTGTGAACGGGTGCACGTGTGACCCAGTGAAAGTAGACCGAGTCCTGGAATTGATGTGCGAGGTTCCGGGACACGCTCTTTCTTGCTGAACTTGAACTGGAGAGTATACAAACCTGAATCAGTCACGCAGCACCACACACGCCTGACAGTGAAGGGCACGCAGCCGATGGCAGAGCCCGGAGGTGCAGAGAAGCTGAGTCTAAGGGCACTGTGTGACCCGGAACCTGCCAGACCTAAAGCTGCATCTACTCTGGACATTTTGGCTATAACGGTCCCCAAAACCCTCTTCTCTTCTTTCCCCCATCTCCTTGGTCTCAGTTGGGTTTTCAGTTATCTGCAAGAGAGAGAACCCTGACTAAAATATAATCTCTCTGATGGTGATGATTAATAGCAATTAACCTAGATAGGTCTTCACTCTTTCCAAACATTTTCATCTATCTTAGCTAATTTGCTCTCCCAACAACCCTGCGCAATAGTCAGGAGGACAATTTACACTAATCTCCTTTTATACTTGGGAGAACTGAAGCTCATAAAGGTTACATGACTTGCTTGGGGTCATAGCTAGTAAGAAATAGAGCCCATTTTGAAACTCAGGACTCTGAGTCCTGAGTTTGTGTCTGGATTTTGTGTCCTTTGCAGTGCCTCCTACAACAGGGTACAGCATGACTTTGATTCCTTTGGCCTCTTCTCCCTCATGCCTTGCTGGGCTGTGAGCTCAGGGAACCTGTCACCCTCCTCTGAAACTGGCACTTGGGACCCTGCAGACCCTGCAAGGAGAGTGTCTGGGGCCTCGGGAGTAGCAGAAAAAGAAGACTTTCATTTTAGTTAATAAAAAATAACCAGATCCTTTGTCCCAGAAGAGTGCCAGGGTAGGCAGGGCTTGTGTAGCAATCAGAAATAAGCTGCGTCTGGGCCAGGAGAGGACCAAGAAACAGCACCAACTGAGGGAGGCTGCGGGGACGAGATCTTCAGCGGGCACGGACGTGGCGTCAGAGGACGGCGATAAGGAGAAAGCATCAGTGGTGGCGTGTTCACTTTTGTGCTGCCCCACTCACTGTGAGCACCTAAGCAGACCCTGGGCTCCCACTCAGCCTCCTGACCTGGCCCCTTGACACCCTGGCTCTCATTTCTTCTTTTCCCACCGCCACTCACTCTCAAGAACAATACAAATGTTGACATGCCCCTTGGTGACCGAAGAACAGCCATTTTGCTTGAGGAAAACAAAATTCCTTGGTGGGGTTTGAAATATTCTCTCCACATTTATCACTGTCGCGGAGGCATGGGGACTCAAGACTTCAGACACCAACCTAATTAAAACAGCCAGATTAGAAAGTGAAAGGGAAGCAGCATCAGTAACATGTTCTGTAATTAAGGTCATTTTTTTTGTTGTTCTCAGGGATCACTCTCACTGCCCGCGGAAGGGATGGCTGGTGGTTCAGCGTGTCACAGGTTCCTGGGGAGTGGTGGGGTCCCTGGTGAGCTCATGCTTTCCCCTCCCCTCCTGTGCCTAACCTCCACTGACCCGGCCACCACTCATGGCTTTTTCTTCCTCGGGTCTTGGCAGGTAGTTTGTCAAGCCGATCTTAATCAGATCAGTGTGTAATTACAGAGGGACCGTCAGGATATTTTTGGTTGTCATCTTCTAACAGAATGCAGATTGCGTGGCATGTATACATAGAATTACTCTGTAATTCAAAGTAAATTGACATTTAATTTCAATTTAATTACATAGGAATTACAGACATGACAGATACAGCCTAATTAGGAAGCAAAGTATAAGAATCTGTTTATGGAATGAAAATCCGTATTATGTCACATTTTAACAGAATCAAAATAATTTCTCTGAATTTTGGTAGAACATGTGGAATGATAACAGTAATAATTACAACTGGACTTCCGGGCCATCCACCTTGTGCCATATATTATCTCATTTAATACCAGCAATAACTCAGTGAAGCCGATGGGATCGTTCCCATGGTACAGATGAGAAAACTGACATTTTGAGAAGTTAGTAATGTGCCTAGTGTCGCACAGTTAGGAAGTGGTCAAGTGACATTTAAATTTGGTTCCACTGGACTCAAGGCACATGCTCAGGAGCACTGTGCTGCCTCCTCACTTTCACTTCTAGGGAGAGAAGGTGGAGGCATGGGACACAATTCCAGGCCTTGGCCGTGGCCTTTACCATGGAGGTCTTTGGAGCTGTGGCCTGGAAAATCGGGCGGTCTTTCCTCCCTTCTCTCCCCTCTCTTTGTCTCCATCCGTCCCTCCTCCCTCCCTTTCTTCTTCTTTTCACTCACTTAACAAATGTTTACCTAAATGGGCAACCACTCTGTCAGGCATCGTGCTGGGTGGGGCTGTTAAGTGCCAAGGGGAACTGATGGTGTTGTGGCCTTGTGGGGTTTCCGCTGCCTGTCCTTGTCCCCTGCCATACAGGACATCTGGAGCACCTCATTCAGCAGCTGGCATGTGTAATGGACCCCAACTAGTTAGCTGCACGTGTGAGTATCGGGAGCTGTCAGATCCAACCACATGGGACAGACACGAGCAGGTGGGAAGGGGACTCCTATTTGGTGGTGGCTTTACTCTCGGGATAGTTTCACCCAGACTTGGAGTTTACGGAGCTTTCACTTTTTTCCTAGTGGGGTTTGCAACTGAAGCACATTTCTTGTTATTTGTTTTTGATTTTTTTCTGCACACCCCCCCACCCCATTTTTGTTCTTTTACTCCTCTGATCCCTACCCTGCTGCAAAGCAAAGCACAGCTCGGGCCTTCCTGCCTTGCCAAGAACCAGGCCTGTCTAGCTCCGGTGACTACAGGATTTTCTTTCTAGCTAAGTCACTAATTTCCTTCAACTTAACTTCCTTTTATTTCCACTCTTATCCCTCCCCCGTCCCTCATTTACTTATAATCCTTCCATGAGGATAATACTTTACAATAGGTAGAAAGGCGTTTCCTTACAATATCTCATTGGCTCCTTAAGCACAAAGGAGACACTTATGTCCTTCTCAAAATGTGAAGAAGTCAACTTAATATTTTTATCATATCCATCTTATAGACTGGGAAACCAGTAACCAGAAACAGTCAAGGCGTTCATCACCTCCCTGGGCTGTCAGTAGGGGTAGTGGCTTCTGCCGCAGCTCTTCTGGGCTAATCCCGAGCACTTCTGTCTCGGGACATTATCTGCTAGCCTTTCCCTGAGCCCTTTGCCTCTTTCTTCTTGTTCTCTCAAACTCCAGCATTTACGTAACAACTACATAATTATTTATTTAATTTTTTCTTTAAATTAATTCACAAAATATTTGAGTACATTTATTTTAAGATAACTCTGTATGACTACTCCATAAGGACAACTAGCATCACTTGGTAGGAAGACAGTAAACAAAAATGCAAACATAACAAAAATGGAATGTCATCATTGGATCACCTGTCAAAGGTTCTTATCCAGAAGCCAGCTCTTTGTTGACAATTGAACTTTGTGGGAGTGAGAGGACTGTTAAGTGTCTACTAACACCAAACAAAGACTTGCTCCTTAATGTGACAGGCAGCGCTGGAGGAGAAGGGGAAGCAGAAGACAATCTTGGGTTTTGACGGTCTGTCTGTATCTAACTCAAATTATCTCAGATGGCACCGTGGTCGACACTGTCCTGGCCTAACCACTCCATTTCACATAGATCGACCTCACCCCTGCAACAAAGGCCTAGGTCACACCCTGACTTTGAAGTTCAGCAGAAAGACACTGAGCCAAGGCAGAGCAGGCCTGGTGCCCGGCCAGAGCATTTCTGGGCCCTCCCTCAGCCGGATGGGGGTAGGCGGCTTAGATTTATTACAGAAATTTTATGGATTCACGTACCTTACAGAGAAGTATACCTTACAGGAAAAAAACAGAAACATAAGAAAAAGTGGTCTTCTCCTGGGTTTGGGAAACCTTGGTGAGATTTCCTATCTCTCCAGACTTAGATTTCAGCTTCCCATCAATCAGACTTCCAAGGTTTAGATTTTGCTTGCTAATGGAAAATAAAAGCTCCCTGTGCTGTGAAATGGAGCGTTTTGAGAAGGACATCAAGTGTCTCCTTGAAAACACATCTTGATGACATGTAAATGGTGATGTAAATGAATCAAACCCAATGGATTAATCAAATCATTAACATATCAATCATTAACAAGAAGATTTGATTTTTTAAAAACTCAAATGAAACTATTCCAGAAAGTAGGTCAGAAATTCATATATTATGTGGCCTTAAATCTCTTTTGGAGCAAAGCAGAATATAAATAAATAAAGCTAAGTAAATAGTACCATAATAACAATTTTGTTCCTCCTTGTAATTTCAGATTTTAATGTGAAGAGGTACAGAAGAAAAGATACTTCCGTTTGTTTGATACACTCAATCTGAACAGAACCAGAGAGCTCCACATATGTAATACACGGCCACAATCGCAGTTCCTGGAATCCTCACTGCCTGTGCAATTGCTTTCTTAGCCTCACGAAAATGAAATCTGGGAGGAAGCAAGTCACTTCTGAGAACACACTTACAATTCATCTTCAATCTGCAGGAGATAAAAATCAAAAAATGTATTGCTTTACCTTTGCCTTTCCATCAGTTTAAAAAGATTGTATACAAACAACAAATCTGAACATGCAAAGGGGTTAGTTAATCCAAAAAAGATCAAAAGCAGTAGAGGCTCTCCCCGCGGAACAGGGAGGCATGGGGACAGGCTCTGTAAAAGACGGTTTGACAGGAGAGAACATGCAAGTGAGAGAGCATTTCCACAGAGGAGGAAGCCGTCACCAGGTCACGAGCTCCCTGCACTTTGGATTAGGAAAGAAACGCACCATTCTGCCTCGTGCAGAGAGAGGGAGAAAGGCGCCTGCTGCCAGCCCTGCCTGCTTTTGTGCAGGGCGTGGGGAGGAAGAGGAGTGAGGGTGCTGGCCCCCCTCTTTCTGATAATGCTGAAGGCTCACACTGTGCCTGCACGCTGTGCTGGTTCAATTATAAGCAAAAGTGTCAAGTTTATTTTTATTGTATCTCAGTAACCCCTGTCCCTTGGCAGCCCCCCTCTTTAATCTTGCTCTGGGCCATGCACTACGTGCACTTATACAGGGTGTCCCAAAAGTCTCCATACCAAGGAAAATTTTATAAAATTTTGTAATGAATATTTGGTAAATAAAGGTACATTTAGCTACAATTTCCCATTTTCCCTGTGTATGGCTACTTTTGGGACACCCTGTATTATCTCATTTATGTGTCTATTACACATCCCCCAAAGGTTCCCCGTTCTCTCTGAATCCGAGCCTCTTGCCTCCCCCTGTTCCAATTCTCATCAGAAAATACCCATGCCGCGTCCGAGGCCTGTGAGCCCGCACTTGTCAGGGAGACACTGTGACGCCTGCACAGACAAGCCCGTGAGCTGTCCGCCTCGCGCAGCGGGAGCAGTGGGGCCTACGGTGATCAGGGCAGGGCAGGCTCTGCTGAGAGCGCCCACATTGAAGCAATCGCTAACCCTGGAGCTTCCCAATAAAGTGCTCTTGTAGGGAGGCTTCCATGAGCCAGAATGGCTCCCAGTTTGAAACCCTTGCCCGGTCTGATCAAGAGTCTGACAAAGGCAGTGGTGTTAAGGTTTTAATGAGTATGATTTACACAGTGTGCTACCTCTCCCCTCCAACCTACCCCCACAAAAGAAAATTAAAAAGATTTGTATTCTGAAGGGAATCCTAATTATCTGAGGTCAAAATAATGTACAGAATAAATATTTAGGACAGGAAGGCAGGTGTGTAAGAAAACGTGTACCTTTAGGTCACATACAAGCTATGTAAAGCAAAGCCACGGAATTGACGCTCAAGTCACACTCCCGTTTCCTGCACTTGACTGGCTCATCCTCTCGGCACCTTTGCTCACAGATCCTAGAATAATCAGCCAAAGATGACTCCTCAACCTGGTACTTCTGGCAGTCCCTGCTGATCAATTGGAATTGGCCTGGGAGATAAAGAATAAGGCAATTCCTTTATACTCAGAGTAGGTGCTGTGTGAGGCTGATGAGGCAGGAGCTCAGAAGTGTGCTCCAGAAGTACTCAGAGGCCTTGTTAACTCTCCAGCACCACCGTGAAAGTCCTTCATTAAGAATCTCTTGACTAGTGCAGGAGACCGTATTGCCAATGGCCACAGTACCTCATGGAAAATTGGTTCAGATGGTAAGTGTGGTCAAAAAGGATGGATCTGGGAATATGCAAGTCTGGATTCTAGTTCTGGTTCTTCTATTTATTCATTACTGAACCTTGGTCAAATGGCTTACCTTCTCTAGACCTTAATAAATGATCTTTCTACTCCATCATTGTGGTGGGGTCAGAAAGGACAGTAATTAGGCCCATAGCACAGAGTTGCATGAGGGTCAAAATGAGAAGCTGTATGTGCTATCTGTGTGTCTTGGGCAAACTCAACATCACTTCACACATACACAGTCATTTCCCTCTGCCCTTTCCAGATATAAAGCTCACTGCTATGGAAAATTGGGGAATCCTGTTTTTCTAAATTTCTGATATCCTCCTAAATCCAATGGGAAAAAAATCAGGCTTATTGTAAAGCCGGATATCTCATATAATTTTTTTTGACGTCCAAATAAAAATTTTCTTACTCCAGAACTTGATGGAAATAAAATGAAGGCTGTAAGAATGTTCAGTGTTTAACCTATCATTTTCTTTCTCATGGGAAAGATTAAAAAAACCAATGCACTGTGTTCTATTGTCCTATGTCTATGCATAATTAAAGATCTCTTTTTACCATGCAAGATAATTTCAAGTTCAGTAGGAATAAATATTACCACTCTGTTGCAAGTGTGCTAAAGTCATGTTTTCATAAACTGAATTTATGCTGCCTGGTTCTTGCAAAATTAGGAATTATAAACATATGCTTTCCAGGAAAAGTAGTCATTTTCCTTGCTTTTATATAGACTAACATTCGATTGTTTCCCCAGCAAAGAGAAAAATAAAAAAAAAGGCTGGCCTATATTTAGCACTGCTTGATGATCCTAAGACCAGCCGGCAGCAAAGGAGGAAAAGAGATTTGGATGCTGGCTATGGAGGTGGCCTCAGACTGGACTCTTGAGAAAGGACTCTGGGCTCACTGCCTTTGAGGTCTGTAGACGACAAATGTTTTTCATCCTTGAGTTTGCCTTTAGGATTCCTGAATGTCTTCTGAAGTCACTTTCCTTTTTCTTTTTTTTTAAGCAGTTAATTCCACTAAACACATTTTAACTTTTGATTTCAAATCAAGAGTTTCTCTCCTCATAATTTGTGTTTATTCAGACGAACCTTAAGTTTTAATTATGCGTGAGCTTAGCAGTGATTATCCTCCAGAACGTCATGTGATAGGGTCATCCTCAGAAGCCAAGCAGACGGTTACATCTCATCAGTGCAGTCATGTTTTGAATGTGCTAAGAGCCTTCTTTAAAGCATGGCAAACCCTTTCTAAAAGAAATTGTCACTTCCAAGTAATAATTATTCTTGATTTTCATAATTACATATCTAAATGAAAGCTAGAAACATGTCTGAACAAGGTTGTCAATGGATAAAAAGGTGTTACTCAACAAATAAAAATTCTGTTTACAATGTGAAGTCACATCACTGTCATTGTTGGAAAGTGACTGCAGTTATTGTTTGAATAAAAAACACCAGGTAAGTCCCTGAGACTGGCTTCCCGCAAAGAGGAAGAGGAGAGGGCATCGCAGTTTCCCAGAACAGGGCGCTGTGCACCCAAACCATCTGCTTTCTAAGAATCTCTCCACCCAGTCCCTGAGCCCGAGGGAGTGATAAAATGTGTGTGTTTGTTTACGTGGCCTGTGTGTGCATGCGTGTTGAGCTGTGTGCAGGCGTGCATAATTGTGGGCTTGCCTGTGTGACTGTGTGCATCGTGTGAGTGGGTGCTGTGTGCGCGCGCAGAGGCGCTTGCATCTGCATGGAGGGACAGAGTGGACAGTGAGGGAGGAAAGCTCTCATTTCATGCTGTCATCAGCACAGAGCAGCTGCCACAGCTTCCAAGTTAATGACGTTTGGAATGATTCTTTTTCTAAAGGATAATTCAGTCCCCAGATTCACAGAATTAGAGGGAAGGCAAAGGAAGAAAAGAGAAAATTAGTAGATTTGGTAGAAGAGAAGTTGCTGTTCCTATATTGTCTAAACATGAAATTGTCCCGTTAGAATGATTCTGAGTTAGTGGAATACAGTCCTAAGGAAAAAGGTTTGTGAAGAATCTCCTCCTCAGCGGCAAGAAAACCTCAAGGCGTAGCTGGTATTGACTAGGAAGCCCTGGCCGGAGGGTGGGGGCTACCCATGGCCTTGGAAACACAGCTCTTGCTGAGAGATGAGACGGTAAACAGTTCTGTGTAAGACGGTGGACCTGAGCTGGGTTTCAGGGCATGGCCTTTGGGGAACTTGCACGGCTCTTGCTTTAGATCCTGCATTTTATTTCAGCAGTGTGGGGTTTGAATCCGGAGCTCCATCATTTGCTTGCAGTGAGACTTTGGGCGAGTTACTAAACTTCCCTGAACCTCAGTGTCCCCATCTGTAGAATAGAGGTAATGGTACCCTCCTCTCAGGCGTGCAGTGAGAAATTAAATGAGATCTATCAGGGCTCATAAAATGTCTTCTCTGTTCCCTCATGGGTTTGGAGGGTGAGGCAAGGTGGCGCCTAGAGACACCAGTTGCCGGATCGTCTCAGAAAGAAGGAAAAGTTGTAGATGAAATAAAAACATAGCTCAGGTGTCATTCAGAGGGAAAAGTGCCGGGACCTACCAGGGATTCCATGGGAAGAAGTTGCAGACCAAAACAAGAAGGAGCAGGATTTCGGCAGAGATCAACCCCCGAGAAACCTGGAGCCCCTGGAAAGGGTAGGTGGCGGTTTGTTCCTCCTCCCCTCACAGCTCTGGCAGTCGGCACACTCCCAAGCAGCTGGAGACCTTCTCCACCTTCACAAGCCCAAAAGCTGCTGCCCCCATGAACTGGGAGTTTCTTGAAATCAAAGCACTGGGCTGCCAGCCTCCTCGGGGTCACTCCCCCTCACATTAGGCCTGAGCAGAGGCGGCGGAAGCCATACTGTCTCTCCACCCATTCTGTGCCTTTGTCCTCCTCAGGGAGCTTCAGCCCTTCAATTTTTGTGTCACTGGTCCCCACGCAAACATTTCCCAACTCCTGCCCAGACTGCAGTGGCCAAGGGGCCAATGGTTCCCGGGGGAACTATGTGATCCCAGAGCTTGGGCATCCTCAGCCAGCTGCCTTCTGGGGAGAAGGACAAAGGGGACCAGAGTGTCAGCTCTCCTCCTTCAGACTCCTCTCTTCCCCCTCCCCTCTCCGGCCCACTGCTGCTGAGTGGCCCTGGTGCTCCCAGGGGCAACTGAGCTGGGGTTCTCAGGAGTGGCTGCTTCCCCTCTGTTGGTGCATCCACTACATTGAGGTTTCCACTGAGAGTGGGGGCTCACACCATTCCTCTTGACAATGTGCAGGGACCAAGGGGTGCTTGGCCTGTGAGCTCCCTGCGCGCTGGCCCTGCCCAGTGCTGCTCTGGCAGAGCAGGGCATACCCTTAGGCGGAGGGGCTTCAAACCTGCTGGAGCACTCCATGGGCAACGCGGGACCAGCGTGCTTCTCCCTGACACAATCAGGGGTTGAACTTGGGGAACCAGGGCATAGGCCCACAGTCTGGATCCCATATCCTCAGGACTCCATTGGATTCCATCCTTTGGTGAGTGGTGTTACAAGAAATAACTAACAAGAACTAGGTTCCCTTAGATGACCTAAGGGAGCATTGGAGTCTTGAGTTATGGTTGTCTCTAATCTAACCAGGATCAATAAAGAACCATTTAGCTCCTGGTGCTGGCTATGCTGTGTCCCCAGGTGTCCCATCCCAACCAACACACATTTAGTCAGGGGTTTGTAAAAAGACAAATGTCAAGAAAGAAAGGACATTGTGGTTCCAGGATCAGAAGGCCCCACTGGCCCTTCCACTCTTGGTTGTCACTGCCTCTAGATCCCTGTCGGTGGAACTGTGCCTTGGGCAGAAGACACCAGCTTTCACAGAGTGTGGGGGCTAAGAGCATAGCTTTCTGCCTTAGCCAGCCTTGATTCAAATCCTGGCTCTGAGAGTTGCCAGCTAAATGACCTTACCAAATTGTTTAGTCTCTCTGGCCTTCAGTTTCCTCATTTGTAACATTATAATATTAATGCTTACGTTATATGGCTATTTAAATAAATATTAATATATTACATATATGAAGTGGATGGCTAACAGCAACTAATAAATATTGGCTGTGACTATGAGAGGATGATGGTTATTGTAAAAAATTCTCTGATGTTGGCCTGGCACGGTGGCTCTCGCCTATAATTCTAGCATTCTGGGAGGCCGAGGCAGGCGGATCACTCAAGGTCAGGAGTTCAAAACCAGCCTGAGCAAGAGTGAGACCCCATCTCTACTAAAAATAGAAAGAAATTAATTGGCCAACTAAAAATATATAGAAAAAATTAGCTGGGCATGGTGGC